>PVIU01004321.1:0-128722 GCA_004026605.1 Ondatra zibethicus
ATGACAAGCCAAGGAGAGAAAGCTGGGAAAGCTGAAGCCCCCGGCCTCCTTCAGAGCCCCCTAGTGACTGGAGGACTTCCCATTAGATCTCACTTTTTTGTTGTTGTTGGGTTTTGGTTACTTTTTTCATTTACTTTACATACTGACCAGTTCCCACCCCATCCCTGCTATCTACTCCTCCGTCTCCATTCAGAAAGGGGCAGGCCTCCCATGGGAGTCAGCACATGGCGCATCAAGCTGAGGCAGGACCAAGGACCTCTCCCTGCATCAAGATTTGGTTAGGCCACCCAGCATGGGGATTAGGTTTCCAAAAGCCAGCTCAAGCTCCAGGACAGTAGACCTCACTTCCCAGTACTGCCAACCTGGGGACACGTGGCCTTGGAGAGAAACAGGTACGTGTGTGCGGGAAGTTTTTTCTGAAAGGAGTTGGTACTGTGGCTTCAGGCAGCCATGGGGGTCTTGGAACTTATTCCTCACGGACAGCAGGGTACGTTATATAAAAACGTGTCTTGGACCTGGAGATGTAACTAATGAGGCTAACATCACTAATAAGGTTTAAAATTAGGTGTCCCTAGTTGGGCAGTGGTGGCGCACACCTTTAATCCCAGCATTTGGGAGGCAGAGGCAGGCGGATCTTTGAGTTCAAGGTCAGCCTGGTCTATAGAGCCAGTTCCAGGATAGCTAGGGCTGTTACACAGAGAAACTCTGTCTCAAAAAAAGAAAACAAAACAACAACAAAAAAATTAAGTGTTCCAGGGTGTGGTGGCCACCTCTGATCCCAGAGCTCAGAAGCAGAGACACAGAGATCTTGGTGGGTTCCAGGCCAGCTAGAGCTACATACTGAAACTCTGTTGGAGAAGAGTACAAAACATAAAAAACAAGTGTAGAATCTTTATTTTTATTGTGATTGGCTCTCAGTTACTTGCCCACGATTGGTGTAGGAAGTCCTTCCGTACATGTGTTGCTTTTATTGGATAGGATAGAACAGAGCTGGGGAGGGGAGGGGGAACTAAACTGAATGCTGGGAGAAAGAAGGCAGAGTCAGTGGGACGGGGCAAGTGTTTGGCTGAGTTTGCAGGTGTTTAGTTACTTTCCTATTGCTGTGACAAAGCACCCTGACCAAGGCAACATACAGAAGCAAGCATTTAACCAGGTTTACGATTTCAGATGCCAGAGCCAAGGCACGGTGGCAGGAACAGCCGAGAGCTCACAACTTGATCCACAAGCAGCAAGCGGAGAGGACACTGGGAATAGTGTGAGTCTTTTTGCAATTTCAGGCCTTTAAGGAAGGTTGTCTTATCTTTAATTCTCTGTGCATGCATCTCACACTGCTCACACGTGTGTATCTGAGCGCTTACAGAGGGTAGAAATGTTGCATCGCCCAGGTTCTGATTAAAAACAGTTGTAAACTGCTTAACATAGATGCTGGGAACTGAACTTGGATCCTCTGCAGGAGCAGTCTGGGATCTTAGGCACTAAGCCTTCTCTCCGTCATCCCTTTCTAGTCTAAGTAGTCTTTGTGAGGTATCTCATTTTGTTTGTTCGTTTGAGACAGGGTCTCACGCCCCCTACACGGCTAAGGAGGACCTTAAATTTTGACCTTCCTGTCTCCACCAAGTGCTGAGAATACAGGCGCGTGTCTGACTTATGCGGCGGTGCCAGTGATGGGACCCAGGTTTTCATGAACGCTAATCAGGCACTCCACCAACTGTACGCTAGCAGCAGCATGCTTTAACCTTAAAAATAAAAAGACAGCATTACTGAGTATTGTAGTTAGTGTTCGAACATTTGCCTCCTAGCTACAGTGGGAATGTTACAGAACCTTTCGGATGTTGTGAAACGTGATAGAAACTTCTTTGCTGGAGGAATACGATTAGGGTCAAGCTCTGAGGATTTGTTTCTGATATGGAGTCTCACTATGTAGCTCTGGCTGGCTTCGAATTCTCAGAGATGCCTCTGCCTCTCGAGTGCCAGAATGAAAGGCGTGGACAGCCATACCTGGCTGAGCTTTGAGCTTTTATAGCCTGACTCCACTTCTAGAAGTTCATTCTGCTTCCTGACTGCCTTGCCCACAACAATGGACTTCATCACTTCTGGAAATGTGAGCCAACAGAAACCCTCCTCATCTAAGTTGTTCTGTGTGTGGGCACCTATCACAGCAACAGGAAAGCAGATAATATATCGCACAATTACTCATATACAATAAAATGTGTATGTGTCTGAGTTCTGACATACGATACCTGTGGAAACACTACCACAATCTGGAATGTTCTTTCAGTTTTGATGATCATTAAGTATAGCACTGCAACGACCTGACCTTAGAACCAGGCCCTCCAATTGCTCTATTTCAAGGCGTCAAAACACAAGCTAAAAAACAGTAAGAGCACAGCATGCCATTGTCGTGACAAAATGCCAATTGAGCAGCTTCTGAGGAGGAAGAACTATTTTTGCTCACAGCTTTAGTCTGTGGTCACTCAGCCTTGTGGCGAGACAGCCCATCACATGGGAAACTTGTAGTGGAGAAGGCCTGCTCACCTCCTAGAGGCCAGGAGGGGAAGGGTGCAGCTCCCAAGGGCATTTCCCCAATGATCTAACTTCCTCCTCCTAGGTCTCAACAGTAGCACATGCTGGAGATCAAGCCTGACAAATGGGCCTTTAAGAATTCAAACTTGACAGAGTACTCACCAATCAAGCATAAAGTTCAAGGTTGTTCTCCAGATCTATATAAACCTGGTGTGACAGAACATTCCTATAATTCTAGTACTTGGGATGTGGAGGCAAGAGGAACAGTTAAAAACTTAAAGATACTCCGTGCTGGGGAAGTGGGGGAGCGGGAGGAGACGAGAGGGGGAACTGGGATTGACATGCGATAGACAGATAAATAGACAGACAGACAGACAGATAAAATATTCCCCCACGACTGCATAACAAACCGAGGTCAGCCCGAGCTACACAAGACCCTGTCTCAACCCCTTCCCCCTCCCGTTTTAAGCCATAACAAAAGTGCCGACCTCCCAACTCTAAGCATGGGCTACATACACGGAACAGTACCTTTCCAAAGACAACATTGTGGGGGAGGGTAAAGGAACTGCACCAAAGTAGATAAATCTGACAGCACCAGGCCACCCAGGTGATCGAGGTCACCATCACTGTGATGAGTCCTGTGAACGTGTTTGTCTGCAGTCATCCAAAGCAATGTAACTCAAGCTCAGAGAGCTGCATTTGTTTCATGTGTACAAGGTCTTGGGTTTGATCCCAAACAAAGAAATTAAAGGAAAAAAACTAAGCCCCAGGAATTTTTTACAAGAAAACCATCAGACACATTCCATCAGACACATTCCAACAGTGGGACATCTTACAAACACCAGCTAACCTGTTCCTCACCTGTCAAGACCACCAAAACAAGGGAAGTCACTGCCTAGGACAGAAAGGTGGCAGTAGCTATAAACCACAGCAACCCGAATCAACAATGACCAGTGATGCGGACAGGACACACAGCACGAGTGTGCACTGCCACACACAAATGAGAGTGAGCACAAGAGTCGCTCTGGCTAGGTGTGGTGCCAGCACTATCTCTGCAATATCAGTACTGAGGAGGTGGATTGCTGTGAGTTTAGGGCTAGCCTGGTCTAAGTAGCTTTACTCCCCCCCCCCCCCCCAGAATGCACATAGCAGTCGGTATCTTACTGGATCCAAAAGGTTTTATCTTCCTATTAAGTAAATTATTTGGGAAAGATTATTTCATCTTTTTTCTGTCTTCCAGGTTTCTATTTTGGATACGGTACATACATAATTTAAAAATAACTATGTAAATATTCACATGGTTCTGCTTACTAAAAAATTGCATTGATTCATTCAGTTCTACTCAGTTACTGACTTAAAAAGGAGGGGGATGGGAAAATGGTTGTCAAATGTTTGCTATGGTAATGTCTGACTTTGGTCCCCAGGGTTTGCACAAAAAGGCTGGGTACGGCCGCACACACTGTAATCGTAGTGCTGGAAGATAAAGGGTTGCTAGGGCTTGTTTACCCATCTAGCCAAATAGGGGAGATCCAGGTTCAGTGAGAAACTGTCTCAAAAACAAACAAACAAAACCCCATGCAGATTGGGCTGGAGCCATAGCTCAGCAGTTATAAGAGCAGCTGTTGCTCTTCCAGGGGAAGAGAGCTGTTTCCAGCATCCACACTAGACAGCTTGCAAACCCTGCAACTCCGGCTCCTCCGTATCTGATGTCCTCTTCAGGCCTCTGCAAACATACACACAAATACAACATAAACACAGATTTTTTTTTTAAAGGTGGAAAGAGAAACTGAGGAAAACATCAAATGCTGGCCTTCATTTGCACATGTATACATGCATATACATCCACACGTGAACATATGTACAAACATACACACTTTTTTTGAGTCTCCTGTGTGTAGTCTAAGTTGGTCTTGAACTCACTATGTAAACCAGGCTAGCCTTGAAGAGACCCTTGTGCCACAGCTTCCCAAGTGCTGGCATTACAGGTGTCCAAAACTGCAACCCAACACCTGACTTCAAAATTGTTATCTTGAAGTTGGGTGTGGTGGTGCATGCCTTTAATTCCAGCACTCAAGAGACAGAGGCTGGTGGATCTCTGTTGAGTTCCAGGATAGCCAGAGCTGTTACAGAGAAACCCTGTCTCAAAAAACTAAAACAAAAATTATTATGCAAGTCTGGATTTTCTTGGCCAGAAATCTACAGATTTCTCAAGCCACTTCTAATCCACTTCAAAGATTTTAGAGAAAATATAGTTTATGTCTAATCTCTGGGCTGCTTGGCAGTAGAAGTGACTAACGAAGTCTGATCAAGAGCACAAAGAAGATAGAAAAAACATCCTGAGTTCACAGGCAGAAAGGCAAGAGATACTGCTCTTCTGGTTTTATAAAGACCACTTTGCTCTTTGACCTGGGTCCTGGAAAAGAGCGCACTGTTCATAATCAGACTTGGGTTATACCACTAGGTACAGATGACCCTGTAATTGTGTAAACTAAAGCCATAATGTCCCCTTTACTTCCTTCTGCTCTGTCCGTGTCTATGACTTCTCATGAGTTTGACAGTATGTTCCGATGAGTGTGCCCCTTGGACCCGCTGAAATTTCAGGGACTCATTACAGACCTATGTCTTCTAAACTAAGAGTATCTGTTGTCACAGCAAACGAAGCCCTACAGACTATCCACATGCCTGGGTCTGGCAGAAACTTCAGTTGCTGGTCTTGATTTGCAGTGGAGAGCTGACAGGCAGTTAGGACCTTCACACTTACATAGCAGCCAGCACCTGAGGCTCACTGCAAGGTGGGTAGGGCCACATTCTCCAGAAGTCACGGCTTAGTCATCGAAGCAGAAACCAAGAGATGAGTAAGTTTCTTTCTGTGCCCATGAGGGAGCTTTCCTCCTAGGGTGAGGTCAAAGGGCAGTTCCTGATTTACATTTCTGAGGGTGTTTCCTCAGAAAATTTAATCACTATACGGCCACCATAATACAGCTACCTCTACAGTTTAAGGAGAATTCAATTAAATGAGTCCATGCATGCCCTGCTGAGTGCAAAGCAAATCTGTACAGGGTGAGAGAGACTCGGGCCTGGTTGCAGTAATTCTTGTGTTCTGATCCAATCTCCACTGTAGCTGTGCCAATCCATGGCAGTCAGGCACAATCCTCTCATGAGCTTTGAATGTCTCCGAGGACTATTCCATTGTCAACAGAGTGCTGTTGAGAAGTTCTAAGAGCCAATCAGTTGGATGGAATTTGGATAGAGTTGGATAGGTTGGTCCCAAGAATGATTGCTCATGTGTGCCTGCATGCAGACATATGCAGTATGACCCTAATAACCACATGTATCATAACATGTGGTGACCACTCCATGGAGCCAATGTATTCCATGTATTGAGGAGCATTAAAAACTGGGTGCTAACAGTGCTTGGGCACAAAGCCCTGTAAGCAGTTTAACATGTGAGCAATTAGCAGAGGGGGCCTCCTAGTGGCAAATTACTTAAACTCAGAAACAAAAGCTATAACCATTTTCTGGTCAGTATTGACAGCCTGACTTTGCTCCCCAGTTAGGGTCTTGCTATGTGGCCAAGGCTGGCCTTCAACTCAACAGTACCAAGTGCTGAGATGAGAGCCACCACACCCAGCTTTCTTGACTAGGGAAAAATTATTTTATGTGCATGAGTGTTTTACCTGCTTGTCTGTAACATATCACGTGTGCCTGAAGCTCATGGAGGTCAGAAGAGGGTGTCAGATCCCCCAGAACTAGACTTACAGATAGTTGTGAGCTGCCATACAGATGCTGAGAATCCAACCTGGGTCCTCTGGAAGAGAAGCCAGTGCTCTTAACTGCTTGGCCATCTCTCCAACCACTTTCTTCTGTGAGTGAAAATGAAGCTCTTGGTTTGACTTAATATGGCCTCTGTAATGCAGGCTATAATTCTTCACAAAAGCAGGACCAAAATTCATCTCCAAAGCAGGACCAGAAAGCCCCATCATCGCAGAACAATGCCATGGTCAGTAACACAGGCACTCAGGGGAAGTTAAAGTGTTTATTGATGTGGTCAGGTTCTGTACATTCTCCACAGATCATACTAAGAAGTTTGTAGGTGAAGTTTCAATCTGTGCATAGTGAGTGGGGAGAGGCATGGCTAGGGCCAAGGGCGGGGGGAAGGGGAGGAGAAAAATCACAGAAAAATACAAAACACAACAACAACAACAACAAAACAAAACCCCCAAACAAACCAAAAACAAAAGAAAACCCACAACAGGTTACCAGAACCTTCAGAGTAAAACAACAAAGTCCAAAGGTGATGAGCATCAACTTCAGATACATAAGCATTACAATTCGTGTGAAGGGAACAAAAAGTTTCAAAGATTTCCACAGTGTCTACAGATCCAGTTTCACATATGACCCAGAACATTCTCTTTTCATATAAAGAAGCCTCCTGTGAACCCTCCTGGGTCCTCAGCCAGGTATTCTCTGAGTGAACAGCAAAGGGGCTGGGAGACCGGGGGAAATGGAATGAGGCACAGAGGGCAGAGGTCAGTGCACTGGAGGGAGCTGTCCAAAGAGGAGGACTGCACATCAGGACACACTTGGTAAAGGACAGTGGACAGTGGAAAGCTGCAGCAATCAAGAGTGGAAGAACAGCACATAGTAACTACAGGCTAGTCGCTGTGGAAGAACTGATCTGAAGGAAAGCACAGTGGGTCTCTACACGCTGGGCTGGTTCACGGTGCCTTAGCCCTCTTGGTGACAGCCGGTCCAGAAGCACCCGGACTCCAGCACGGGAAACACGAGGCTTCCACAGAAACTGTCCCTTTAAAACAGCTCAGTAACTGCGTCACAACGCACTTCTGTTCCACTTATGTTTCTCAGTAACTTGAAAAAGGGAATACTGCTTTTTACATTAAAAACAAATTATAGAACCAGCACAGCAAATGAGCCTAAAGAACTGACTGACGTAAGGTGAACAATCTGTGTATATAGTCTATCATCGAAAAATCAACATTTCCCATTTATATAGAGCATGTGTGAGGCAATACAATAGAAGTGGCATTTCTAATTTAAAAAAGAAAACTACATCCATCAGATATCTGTAATAGATCATTTTTTCATTTCACTTAAGGTTTATATATCATATATTGTTATATTAACATTTTTTTTACCCATTTAAAAGAATGGAAATTGCAATCCTACAGTAGTACTTTATAGTCTTAACAATCCAGGAGAGCAGGATGTACGATGAGACTTTCTGGCACCACTGGTGGTCATCAGTCAGGCACAAATGCTGAACCTCTTCTGGCCCACCTGTACCAGCCTCTAGCCAAGGTGTCACACATATCCTGTCCTTAAATCTGCATCTGCTCCAGGTACTTGTAGGTTGGGTTCTCATAACCATGGTTCTGCATCTTGTTCAGGTGACGCTCTTCTGGGGTGAGCATCGGGTCAACCTGTAGGAACAAAGGCTGCAGGTCACTGTGGTATACTAGAGAGCCCTGCAGAGCCTCAGGACATCAGGCTATTTGCTGTCCAATCCTGCAGGACTCAAAGCAGCCCAGCATCCTTTTTTACTGGACAGAGCAAACAAGAGCTGATATCAAGGACACAGGGAAGGGGAGAAAGGAAGAGGTGAGAGGTAATGCTTCTCTCTAAAGTGAAGCTCTGAAAACTTGGTCCAAGTGAGAGAACAGACCACTGACAAATTTGACAATTTCAGTTTGGTCCCTGGGATCCACAAAGAAGACTCCTAACTGTCCTTGGATTTTTATATGCAAATCATGTAACCCCCCAAAAAAGAGTAATTTAAAATGACAGCCAATTACAGAGGCTATCCCCATTACATAAGTCAGTTCTTTAGGTTCTGACATTTTTTTGCTGTGTTGGTTTTATAATTTGCTTTTAAGGGGCTGGAGAGATGGCTCAGAGGTTAAGAGCACTGACTGCTCTTCCAGAAGTCCTGAGTTCAATTCCCAGTAACCACATGGTGGCTCACAATATCTGTAATGAGATCTGGTGCCCTCTTCTGGCCTGCAGCAGACATGCAGACAAAATACTGTATACATAATTAATAAATAAATCTTTAAAAAAAAACAGATAATTTGCTTTTAAATGTAAAAAGGCAGTATTCCCTTTTTCAGGTTGGAACTGGGGTGTACTGTGACACAGTTGCTGAACTAGTTTAAAGAAGCAGCTTCTTGGAAGCCACAGTGACAAGTGACCAACACTTAGTTTTTGGGATAGTGGAAGCAAGTCCTGTCATGTTCAGCTATGAAATAAGGAAAGGGGCCAGATGGTCTGTAGTCATTTCCAGTTTTGGAACACTTCAGCTGAAGCCAGGCTTGCGTGTCTACAGTATTCTTCAACAGTGCATCATATTCCTTAGTGTATTTATGTAACTGAAGAGCAAGAAACATTTTCCACCATCCACTAAAAAGAATGAGCAGCAAACTACTCCAATTATGCACCAACAGAGACAGAACAGTAACAGCCTGCATTAGTTTTTTTGTTGCCATCCCCCGCCAGTACAAAAGAGATACATGTATGAGAGTATAAAAGAGCATGTGCCTAGCACACTCAAGGTTCCTGGTTTGATCCCACCAACATAAACAAGTATGCATGCGTGTGTGCGCACACACACACACACAGAAAAAAAAACACATCAAGGATAGAGTATTATTCTACTTTCTGAAGCATAAAATTTTATGAACTTCTGATATTGACCCATTTAACTGATTAAAACCCAAATGGATGTTGAAGTTGGTGACACTCACAACTCAGCGATGGCTGATCTCCAAATGTAACCTAATAATCTAATGAGCGATACAATCGATGATGGCAGCATGCCCAGCAAAAGGTAAGTCCAGATCTTTGAATTCCATATAGTTCCAGTCCTAACCACTCACCCCCGCCCCTCCATTGATAGTGCAGATCCTCATCAGCTTAGGCTAAAGTCCTCACCTCCACAATCCCATGGCTGATAGTGCCGTATTGCCTCTTCCTCAGCATCACCAGGCTGATAACGATGACGGTAGCAATGGCCACTGCAATAACCAGCAAGCCAATAAGGGCACTGCTGCTCAAACTGAAGTCCTCCCTCAAAGGTCCCACAGATTCCTAAAACAACAAAGCATATAAGAAACAATGTCCCAGGGACCACCTAGCAACCTGACTCAGGAACTCAAGGAGGACCATGAGCCTCTCAGCCTGTTTAAAAAACTCAGGGCCATACAAGAATCCCACTTTGTTGATGTGGGACATCAACCAGATCAGAGAGGAGGCCCACTTTTCTAACTTCCAAGGAAATTTTCATTTCTTTGCATTCTTACTCAGAAAAGATGGAAATCAGGACAGAAGTCCCTTATTAACTTAGTACCAGGTGTCTTTATCTCTATTGAACTAAGATGACGTAAGAGAGTAAACACATACCGGCTCTTCCTCTAGGCCTCCAACTCTCTCAGCATTGAAAATCATTTCTTTAACATCCAGAGTCTCGTCAATGACCTGAAATAGTCACAATTATTAGTATCTACTCAGAGAATGGGAGAGAAATGAACATAAATATCATTTCTTTTTTAATGCATATGGTGTTGGGAAGCTGTTTCTTTGGTCACACTGATCCAAATGTACTCACCAACCCTCTAAAAGGAGGTAAATGTGGGCAAAGGAGGAGGGTAAGTGTGGGCAAAGGTGCTGTGAGGTGGCCAGTACAGTTAGACTCTTTTTTGGGGGGGGGGGAGTTTGAGACAGGGTTTCTCTGTGTAGCCCTGGCTGTCCTGGAACTCACTCTGTAGACTAGGCTTTCCTTGTACTTATGATCTGCTTGCCTCTGCCTCCCAAGTGCTAGAATTAAAGGCATGTGCCACATGCCCGGCTCCAGTCAGATTCTTTATCTGAACTTTCCACAAAGTAACTGTGGCAGAGACAAAGCTCAGGAGAGACAACTAACAAACTAGACTAAAATTCAGGCCAGCTAGACAGCTCAGCATGTAAAAGTGCTTGCCATCAAACCTGACAATTTCAGTTTGGTCCCTGAGATCTACACGGAAGGAGAAATGACTCCTAATCATCCTCTGATCTCTGCATGCACACCATGGCAAGCACGTGACCACAACCCCCCCCCCCGAGTAATTTAAAAAGAAAAAAAAATCTAATTCAGCTGAGAGCAACCAAAAAACGTAAGTAGTCAGAAAACACCAGAAGAATGCAAGAAGAATAAAGAACAGTGTAAGGAAAACAATGAAAAGCTCAATTTTATTCAGTTTTCCACTTAATAAATTTTTACCTACTTGAAAACAGCCTCCGATGTTAGTTATATCTTTAGCTGCAGATGATTTCCTACCGTATAGTAAAAGGTAAACCACTCAAGAAAAAAGCAGCTTCACTGGTTCTCATGCAAATGCTAAGCAGGAAAAAGCAACCTTTGGGAGCAGCTGGTTCCTTCTCTTCTACCATGTGGAAAACTGGCACACACATTAACCTGGAAGTGCTAGCCACCATGCCACTTGCTCCAGTGTACAAAAGGAAATGTGCTATGCAAATGACAAATGGCTCACCATATTTTCATCCATTTTATTCTTACTGTTAATCACTTTTTCTTCTGCACCAATCAGTCCCCCGTCTTGCTCTGCCACTCCAGATCCTGTGTAGAAAATGTTCACAGCTGAGTTTCTAGGCAGCCCACCTCAGGCCAGTCTCTCAGAAGCAGCAAATCCCTGCCTGGGCCAGAGAGCTTCTCACAAACACTCCCCACGACTCCCTATGTTGCTGCATTGGCATGTTTGAGGATGCACTGTGCTTTGCAAGGATGAATGGGACTGATGAAGGAAGACAGGGTGCTTACTGGTCTCCCACCTGAAGATGGAATGCAAACCTTTGGAGAAGCTGAGTCTGGGTGAGTTCCAGGATGGAAAACATGTTCCAACCCTTATATATGACTGTAATGAGCACTAGCTATCCAACAGCACAATTCTTTGGTACCCAGATTCTACTGCACAGATGAAGGACTGCTACCCGTATGTGTGCTTTGAGCAGAATAGTTTTCTCCACAAGAAATTATTTCTGCTTCAAATATCAACCTCTGCCACCTTCCACCCTCAAGTCCTCTCTTTGCCCTTCAAGTTTCAGGTTCTCTAGGAAGACATTTCCAGGTTGTAGCATTTAAAATCGTTTTGTAATTATCTATCCCCCCGTCTCTCACTGGATGTTTTATCCCTCAGATTTGGATCCTAAATAGTAAGCCCAGGTGAGCAGGAAGAAAGCAGTTCATCAACAGAAAGAATTTTAATCAAGGTGGAAAGAGCAAGAATAGTAACTGTCCTTTTTCCAAGGTGAGAAATGGTTTGAGCCAACATCATTTGTGTGTGGCACACAGAATAACAGCACCCAAATACACAGCATATCTGGACTCAGCACAGACACAGAGAAAAATCCTTTTTATTTTTAGTTTCAAACATATGCTTCCTAGCTATCACAAGCTTCTTATTAATAACAACATATTTAGTTTGCATATATCTATGATTTGAACCTTTTATAGAGACTTGGTAACCAACTTGACATGCTAGTGAGTAGATTCCAATGGGAGGTACATTCAGCACTGCTGTCCAGGAGCTGCCAAAGGCAGGCAATAATGTCAAGCCCAGTTATAGTGAAGTTTTTCATTCACAACTTGGCTTGTTTTCTTAACATAGACCAATAGGAGATTAATAATGGCCATGCGGCTACTGAACTTGTGGCCTAGTTAAATTTTTAACACATTACACTGCAGCCAAAGTGATGCAATCTTTCTCTAAAGCATTCCCTTCAAAAGAAAAGCACAACTTGATAGCAGTTAAATCAAGGCTGGCTCTAGTGCCTCAAAACAACCCTGCCTGTCTACTATTCAAGGAAGAGGGGCTCTAGAAAGGCACTGACTTATTTAACATGGATGCTAATAATCAAGACTACTAAATTCTAATCCTGAGTTTCTCCCACCTCAAACTCTATAATTTTAAGTCATAAAAGGCAAGATTCTCAGAATGCAAAGAGATACTGAACCAGCTCATCTAAGGGTTAGCCTTGGTCCAGGCTGGTCTAAGGCTTTTTAGTGTTATAGCCTGCGGCTCTTTTTAAACACTGACTAAGCTCACTTTGGTTTCATAATGCACACAAGTGACTTCAAGAGACCAAAGTTAGTAGCTATATTGTCCCAACACATATTTTAAGTAGAAAAGCAAAAGTCAGTCAGGCTCAACACCTAAGACATACAGTTGTGAGGAATGTTAGCATAGTGACTTGCAGGAAGAAGAGACACAGCTGAATAACACTAACATGCAAAGAAACTCAGAAAAGTTAGATCTCACTTGGTCCGCCCATGACCAGACTACCAACGCTAAGAGAGTAAGTTCATAAAATACATGAAGAACAAGCACTGCTGCCAGTGACTCAAGAGAGGGGACTATCTACCACTTGGGGGGTTTTCATCTGTCACTAGCAACTCAGGCAGCAGAAACCACGTGGGCTGTGAAGACAGTCTTGGGTCCAAACCTTGATCCTCTACTTATTAACCTCGCCAACTTAGGAAGCATTACCTGAGTGACTTTTTCAACTGCTTAATCTATAAATCTGAGCAAAAAAATCCTGCCCAAGAGGGATTTGGTGGGTAAACATGAGGATTATGCAGTCAGCACAGGGCTTTCTACAGTACACACTGTCTTTGGAGACTGGGGACTCGCTGTCCCTACAGCCCACCTGTTTCTCCCTCTTTCAGCAGCAGCAGCTGTGTTAACTCAGGAGCATGAGACAAGTGGCACAGACGGAAGGTAAAGACAGCTAAAGACAGCGAAAAGGGGAAAGGGCAACTGGTAATAATAATGGGAAAAAAGAGAGAGGGACATTTACAGTCTACCTGACTGTAAAAATTAAACACAATCTCATATAGACTAGCTATACACAACAATTTTGTTAAACTGACATACTTTTTTGACATTTACCCAGACAAACAAAGCGTCTGTTTCTTGGGAATCCCCAAAGCCAAGTTTGGGTGGTCACACAGTGACTAGACTCTGCACACTAGGAAAACCAGGGAGCTTGTTAGTAACATGGAGGCAGGGCTACTCTAGCTCCACTCAGCCATGGCTGAAGAAATGAGGCGGGGACGTCAGATGGTAGTATGAAACACAAAATGAAACTTCCAGCACACTGGGGAAGTGAAAAGGAATGGAGGTCTTAGGGGAACATCTTGACAAACCAACCTTTTTTCATTGGGTGGTACAACTCCGGCTGAGTGTCTAGCAGAAAGGAAAACAATAAAAAACAAAATAGCACAAAAGGAGATTAAGAAAGAAAATGGTTTCCTTCCAAGTTCCTCTCTATAACGTGAACAAAACGCATTTTTCCTTAAATAATATCCCATAAACAAGCCAACAGTAATCTAAATAGGAAATCACTCGATGCATCCCTGATGAGAGAGAAAAGTGGGAAGTCAGGATTGGACCTTCTAAGAGAAATTTTGGAAGAATCCCGTATTATTTAGTTTACCCCACAAACTACTATTATTTTTAGAAAACAGCAAAAAATGAAGTTAGTATTGATTGTGGTTCACTGACGAAGAGACAAGGTACTATTAGGTTGAGCTTTGCCCATAATGCCCCAATCCCAAACAAAAGCATAGAAAAGCTTCAATGTGTGGCTGCCCCACAGCCGCATGGAGCTTTGGGGTCTGTGGAGTGAGAGCTAGGAATGGGATGACACCACTTCACCCCCGAGTCTCCTGAGTATGCAGGAGCACTGCAGCTGAACCTCTGAGCTAACAGGATATGAAGGCGTTTTTGTTAAACTCTAAAGGTGGGGTTGGATGCACATCTTCCCACTGGTCTGGTAACTGCACTTGGCTACAGTATCTAATCAGTTATGTGACTGTAACCCAGAAGCTGTAGGAACTGAACTGTCAGTGTGGATCCAATTCCACTTAGAATCTAAGCTACATGACACCCTGGACAAGTACTTAATCTGCTCAAATCTCAGAATCTCCACAAGAGACACCCGCAGTATCTACCTTCAAAGAGTGCTCTGAGGGCTGAATGAAATGCACCCAAGTCCAATGCTTAACTAAAGCTGGCACAGAATTAAGACTCCAAAGCCAGGGGCCAGTTTTATCATTACCACCCTTACCATCAGCAGCAGCAGGAAATAGAAGCTGATTATACAAACTAGTCTTAGGGCACAAGTCTCAGCAGCTTGTTTATTTTTGGTACAGATTCATGATTTTAGATCCTGAGAACCAGCAAGAGAATAAAGGAAAACATACTTGAAAATCAAAGGATATAGCTTCTCATCCAACTGACATCAGATACATGACCCTGAGCCTGGGCACCTCTTCAGCCTCTCCCCCATCTGCCTCCCCAGACTGTTAGGAAAGACAATGATGTCCTATAACCCAAAGGGACATCACAGAGACAGCTTGCTATAAAGTGTAAGAAATCTACTAAATGTGAGAAATTATCTCTGATTTCCCTGATATCAAAGTGTTACTTGCCCACATACAACAGGTGCTTGGGAGACCCATGCCTTCCCTTTCCCCGCCCTCTCACACAACACAACCTCCCCAACTCAACCAGATTTTTAAAAAATGTATTCCAATTTTCTAATTTCATTCTCCTCTCCTCTGCTCCTAGGGATGGCTCTGAGGACCATACATACCTTCATTCTCAGACAGAGATGGGAAGGGATGGAAAGAGTGGAACGGCGGGATCTCCTCACTCTCCTCAGAGCTCACCCGGACATCCACAGGGCTCTCTGAAATGGAGGAGGTGAACTGGTCCATATCTGCTCGCTGTTCCTGAAGGAGTTCATCTAACAAAAACACAACAGGGAGCAGATAAGCAGCTTTTTTGTTTGTTTGTTTGTTTGTTTTGTTTTTTGAGACACGGTTTCTCTGTAGCTTTGGAGCCTGTCCTGGAACTAGCTCTTGTAGACCAGGCTGGTCTCGAACTCACAGAGATCCGCCTGCCTCTGCCTCCTAAGTGCTGGGATTAAAGGCGTGCGCCACCACCGCCCAGCCAGATAAGCAACTTTTAAGAAGCATATTTAGGTACATGACCAGTACTCTGAAATAGGTCAATTCTTGTCATCCCAGAGCTCAAGAGCAGGCAATAGACCCAGTCTGACCCACCTCCTGCCTACTGCCTACATCTACCTCCCGCCCACTGTCCAACTTTATAGGACCCGTGTCCATCTCTAGATAAGTCATCATACATAACTGCAACTTCATGCCTTTTGGATGATTTCACTATCTGTATCGTTACTACCATAACAAGAATTCAAGCAGATATTGTTTACTAGTATACCGCTTTGCCCTGGAACACTGAGCAGATGACAGAATGATATACACGGTAAACTGGTAACAGGAAACGTCCCAGGCCCCTGCAATTTCACACTCTTGAGTTTCTTCCGCTAGTAAGAGTGAAGGTCAATGAAATTCAAGGCTCTGTGGCTCCAGGCCAGTACATCTGTCTTTGGAGACTCCTCAGTCTTGTCATGGAAACCTCTAGTTAATTCCAGACTTTCTGAAACCATGGTGTGCTGATGCCTGCCTCACCAGCCTTGCTTACTCTTTATTTATTTCATTCTACCCCGCCATCACTCCTGAGCCTCACCAAAAAAGTCCAGTCTGGCCTTGATATAATTAGTACTCACCGATTTCCTCCTGAATTTCTTGAGCCACATAAGGAACTTTGTACAACAGAGAAAGGCTTTGGTTCCTTCTTTCTTCAATCACATGGAGGTGTGTCATCACCTAGGAGCAGAGGATGGGGAGAGATCTTGTCACTGCAAACTGTAAGGTCAGGAGGAAAACTACCCACATATAGTTCCAGAGACCCAAAGGCTCTACTTCCTACTAAACAAAGCAAAACAGCTGGAAGGAGAAGCCTATTACTTTCCTTGCCAGACTAGCTGACCTCTAAAGCAAAAGACAGCACATAGTGTGAGTGATAGTCATTTATCTACAGAGAGGGCTACAAGTTCAAAAATTCATTTTCAGAATATGGTCGTGAGGAGCTGGAGAGATGGCTATGAGCATTTGATGCTCTTGCAGAAGACCAGTGTTCAATTTGTAGCACTTGGAGTTCACAACTGGCTGTTAACTCTAGTTCCAGGGGGTCCAATATCCTCTTCCAGCCTCCACAGGCACCATGAATGCATAAAGGCAAAACACTCATCCACATTAAAAGACAAAACAAAAAAAAAAAAAAAAAAAAAAAACAATGCTCACTAATCAGTTGACTTGGTTTTTATACAAGACAGGGGTCACTAACTTTACTGAGTCAAGGCCCTGGTTTATAGGGTACTAGACCTTTTGTTGCTGAGTTTGAGAAAGGGGGGAAATGCCAGTCACTTTTCCCAACTAGCCAAAGCAGCGTAGGCAAACATACACTGAAACTACTGGCAGGAAAGCAGTGTTGCTCACAGACTTGGCTTGGTGAAGCAACTACCTAAAATTGTTATGGTTAAGACAAAAATTAATCTATTTCTATTTAAATTATGGTTCTTTAAAATGATTCATGATAAGGCATAAATAACCCATTTTCTTTTTTTCTTTTCTTTTTTTTTTTTTTTTTTTTGGTTTTTCAAGACAGGGTTTCTCTGTAGCTTTCATTGCCTATCCTGGTACTAGCTCTTGTAGACCAGGCTGGCCTCAAACTCACTACTGAAATTCTCCTGCCTCTGCCTTCCGAGTGCTGGGATTAAAGGCACGCACCACCACCCATTCTTAAGTGTTGAAGAAACATTTATCTATGCTAGCTTCACTACTTTTCTAAATGCAAAGATTGTTAATCCAATGATAACAACAAAAGCATCCAAGGTTGAAAAGATAGGTGACTGTGATCCACAGACACGGTGGAGATTTGCACCAGCAGCTCAACAAACTCATGGCCACATTACCCCCTCCAGCCTAAGCTTGCACTTACTCAACTTCCTCTAAAGAGGTTGCTCACAACTAGTGGACTGGGTGGCCCTGAAGACATTAACATGAAGGGTTGAAATGGAAAAAAAATTAAAGATGCTTTTACTGTAGACTGATGTGCTTCTGACCTTTAAAAGCAAGATGAAAGCAATTTAATTTTGTATTTGCCATTCTGCCAATCAAACTGAGGGGAAAACTCAAGTGTGAGGGCCTTGGCAAAAAAATGCAAATGGAATTGCAATGAGTAGCCCAGAGACCAAGCATGTGTAGATAACATTATACTTCCTCAGATGAATTAAGGAGCCATTTGAGAGGACAAGAACCACAGGGTGGAATAGTAGGAATTAGTCATTATAGAAACCTTTGCGCTAAAGAGCCTGAGTGGTAGATTCAAAATATAGGAGCACTAAAAATATTGCATGACATTACTTTCAGACTATAAGGCATAAATAAAACAAACCAATTTCAGGTTTAAATTTGGGTCAGGCCAAAGAAAAAATATTTTATGAGATTTATTTATTTTATTTTATGCGTATGGGTGTTCTGCTTATAAGTAAGCCTGCATACCACATTTATTCCTGGTGCCTCCAGAGGCCAGTAGAGGGCATCAGATCCCCTGGAACTAGTTACAGATGATTTTGAGTGGCCATATGGGTGCTGGGAATCAAACCCAGGTCTTCTAGAAGAGTATTCAGCGATCTTAAACCCTAAGTCTCTCTCCAATTACAAGGAATATCTTATTACATACAGAGCAAAAAATATTTTTTTAATTCCCTAATCAGAAATACTTCTGGTGCTAAATATGTTGGATAGGGGATATTTATCATGTAAGGAGTTGAGTGTTTACATTTTGAGTGCTCAGGTAGCATGGGAACAGGCAAAGAAAATGTAATTCAATGGTTCCGTTTCACTGACATCACAAACTGAGAACAGTTCCCAGGAGAGCTAGGTTTCTCCTCAGAATTGCTAGGATGGGATGATTCTATTTCTCAGTTTATTTGCTGTGGATCTTTGTCTTAGGAATTTGCTAATAAATTATTTATATACAAATCAGGCCCAGAGATATGTAGCTCAGCAGTAGAGTTCTTGCCTAGCATGTGTAAGGCCCCAGATTCTATCTTTGGCACCAAAACAAAACAAAATTCTCTCTCCATTATATTCTTAGAACATGGTCCATATTATATATAGTAAAAAAAATCCCCTCCAAAAATATATTTGACATATACCATATAAACTTAATTTTAGTTTTCATCCCCGTTACCTCCCCCCCCATAAGATACAACAAAAATATAATAAAAGTTTTGGGTCAAATCAATCCGATCTGACAAGATTCATTTCTTCGCCTGTCTTCCAAAGGCAGTCCGGAACTCTTGGTGTTTTCCCTCTTCCACTTCGTCTAGTATGAAAGGAAACCTTAACACCAGACCTATGCTAGGTGCTTTGCTTCCTGGGCTCAGAAATACCCGTTCCCGCAGTCCCACTCTTCAGGCACCAAAGCTCTTTAATTCCCTCAAATACCCACTTCTAATGTGAACCTTGGAGGAAAGTAACTCTTCATTTCACAGTTAACAAAATTAACCTGTATTAGTCTTCCAGCTGTATTCAAGGGATCCAACTTCATTAGACTATATGTGAAATTTTAACATGTAGATGGTAACACAAACTTCTGCCCAACAAAGGAAGTGAAACTAAACTCTGGGACTCCTAAGATTTCTGAGGAACTTATTTTATGTTCTTACTATGAGAAGTTAGGAAGAATAATTTCTGGAAGGGCACTGTGCACACATCTCATATATGTGAGTACTCACAATCTGCACGGCTGATTACAACAGGACAATAAAATAAGGATGGTGATGCTATTACACCGTCCTCAGAAAACCAAGGGACCACCAGACTACAGTCCTTCACACAGCTCACGGTCTATGAATACATGAGAATTACTAACGCATGGACAAGAGCTAAAAGAAGAACAGAAAAAAACAACTGTACAAACAGCAGTGGAGTAAACTGGGCTCAGCATAGGACAAACTCAGAAATGTGTCTGTCTGAATAAAAACTTCACTGGATACCGCAGGAGGTGGAGTATTGTTTTGTGGCTCTAGTGATCAAATCCTGGGACTCATCAAACACACCGGGCATCTGCCCTACCACTGTCCCTACCAGTGAGCCAAGAACAACTTTTAAGACCTGCACAATGCATTTGCCTAGAAAAGAGTTTCACATACAAAATCGGGTGATAAGCTGAATCGGAAATGAACTGACATAAAATTTGATTTGGAAACTCACTTATCTCTTTCTGGAAAAACCCAACTAACAACAAGCACAAGCAGCAGCACGGAAATCTAGATGTCTGCTGGAAATCTGTCCCGTTTACCTGGGATTTCATCTGGGCAGCCTTTTCCGGGTCGACAGCCAACACATGCTGGTAATGACGGATGGTGTGCAGGCGGTCTTTATTCTCAGCACGGACATAGCGGCGCAGAGCTTGCAGAATACGATGTGGCTGCCAAGAACAGAGAACGCAGAGTAGGTGAGGAAAAAGAAAGTTTCAAAACTGGTTAAAGATAAAAGCCACAGCTTGGAAACAAGAACTATCTTTATTGGTTTAAAAAAAAATGCAAAAACAAAACTGTTTGTTCCAGACTCTTCCGCTCATGGTCCTCCTGTGAACTACTTTTTCCCCTCCTGGTGTGGCTAACACCTATATTGTGAGCTAGGTGGTTTTCTGTGTCACTCTAGAGAGAGACACTTCAATGGCTTAATCAAGAAAGACACAAATATCCTTCTGTTAAATACTTTAGGTAATAAAAATTGTTAACAGTATGTACCTAAGCACATGAGTGGGGAGGACAGCACAGCGTGCAGTCGGGGCGATTCTGTGGAGTCTGCTCTCTTCTTCCACCTTTATGTAGGTTCTGGAGATTAACTCTGCCCATCAGGTCTATGCAGCACGTGTCTTTATCCTCTGTGTCGCCTCACTAGCTTCCTGTCCAATACTTTCTATCACTCTCCAAGCAAGACGGGTTCGATTTCAGCATTAAAAAAGCTTGAGAGCACTTATTCAAGAGCTCCACTATGAATTATTTCACCCTTTCCTTCTTTGTTTACTAGACCAGCCCCAGGCTCGAGACTCCCCTGTCACTGCCTCTGAAAGGCTCAGATTACAAGTATGCACCACCACTGCCCACACCTTTCCCTTTCCTGCATAATATTACTTTGGATGGAACTGGTTCAAACATGTATATTCAAAGAAGGCATGCTTTCCTTCTCTGAAAGTAAGGTACCACAGAAAATCCAGAATTGTGTAAACAGTAAGTCCCCCGAGTTTATGCTTGTCCACTTGCATATCACAGGTAGCATACGCGGGCACACCGTGATATAATGGTACCAAGCTCATACATCCAGAGACTAGACTCGGTTCCTTTTCTTTTTTAATCTTTACCTTCAATTTTGTCAAAACCTATCATAAAAATCTAATTTTTTATCAGGCTGTATGCAGAACATTGGAATTCCATTAAGTACATGCTTTACACAGGCAACAGTAAGAACAGGACTTGTCTATAACTCCGCTCTGACCGCCAACTCACCCGAGGTGGGTCGGACTGCAGGGCAGCCAGGTAATTCTCCAGAGCTATCCGCCGGCGTTCATTCAGCATGGCTTCCACTCGGGCCAAGTGGGTTTCCACAAGCTGCTGCTTCTCACTGGCTGCTTCCTTCTCCAAAGCTTTAACCATAGCTTGGAAATGCTAAGCCAAGAAAGGAGGAACAACACAGAACTCATGGCACCAGTAGGAAGTCTAAGCAAGCACCCTCAGGATCCAATGCTTTTCTTTGCCTAGTGCCTCTGTGTCTATAACACAGTGACAGATTCAGAGCGACATCACCTCTGATTTCTATGAGGATGCTTCCATCCATTTAAAAAAAAATGACATTTCTGTGTTAGAGAAACTCTTAAGTTTCTGAGCTGAAATGACTAGGCTTGCAATTTAACATCTGGTTTTTCAATGCTCACTATCATATTTTCCATGCTCTAACAAGACACCAACTTCTAAATCCTGAATCCAGTAACTAACAGGACATATTTTGAAGCATAGCTCAGTAATGTGCTGGCTTGCATCGAGTCACACCTACTAGAGCTGTAAAGAGAACATTATCTGCGAGCTGTCTGGCCATGTTCACTGGCAATTTAAGGTTGCTGAATCAAATATCCCTATAGAAGATGAAATCGCTTATGTAAGAATTAAAGCTCTGAGAATTTGAGTGACTGATTAAAAAAGCCAAGGTCCTCCAGGAAATATACCAGTGATGAGGAGAGAGTTCACCTGATATATACTGATTTTAAAATGTGTGCTTAGTCTGGGTGGGGGGAATCTTTGTTCAACTCCCAAAACTTCCCACCCACAAAAAATTAAAGCAATAACACGACCCATTTTTCAAACCCAAATCAGTCTTATGAATTGCTGTTTCTATTGCTAACCCTTCCTGTCTACTAAAGAGGGTACAATAGCAACAAATCTGTTATGATTTTGAGGTTACGTTTTTACAGAGTTAGGAATAAATTGCATTAAAGAGCTGTGTTTTCTGCCTTCTGGCTTGTCAATGAGTCAGGTTCTTTTTAATCCAGTAGTGTTGAAAAACAAGTCAGAGCTCATGAACAAGATGACAGAGGGCTTTTGCCAGGAGAGCAGAATTAACAACAGCAAAGCCAAGGTCACTTCCTGCACCAGTTAGGTGTGCTCTGGAGAGGGCTTGGTCTTTTTCTACTACAGACAAGCAACACTACTAGGGAAAACTAAATAGGGAAGACCGGGGGGGCGGGGGGGGGGAGACGGAGGAGGAAGGGGGAAGAGAGAGGGAGAGAAGAGGCAGAGAGGGGAGAGGGAGGCAAACTTCCTTGTAATTTAAGTCCTTGTCTAGGAGGAGGTGTTAAATTCAAACTCCCTGGGAGTTGGCCCTGACTGTGTTTTTGGCAGGTCACACTGGACCTTTTGTCCCCTTTGCCCTGAGAAAACATCCTACCTGAATGAGGGTCTGTCTCTCTGCTTTGGGGAGGTTTTTGGCTTGAAGCTCTGCCTCTTCCCATTCCTTCTTTACCTAGAACAAAGATCAAAATCACTCATTAGAGAATAAGCCTCTGAAACAACTTCTCCATTTTCTAAAAATACTGATGGGCACTGAATCCAATGCCGGAAATTGTGCAAAAGGAACCCATACCACATGATCTCTGAGATCAGACTATTGCTCAAAAATGTCTAGGCCTGGGTCATCCCCAGACATAACTTCAATTCCATATCTCCTTGTTATATACCTTGAGCAAGTTACTATTATGCTTATTCCCTCTTCATTAAAAACTAAGATTAATACCTATTTTTATCAAAACTGATAATGAGCATTTTGCTAAGATTAAGTCCAGTGTATAAAATATGAGGAGCACAAGCCTAGCAACCAATTCCTTCTGTTATTGCTGTCTTGAGACAATCTTTTTTTTCTTCTTCTTCTTTTTTTAATTATTAAATTTTTTTACCCATTTTACATACCAACCACAGTCCCGTCCCGTCCCGTCCCCCCATTCCTCCCTAAGGACTCCATGGCGAGTCAACAAACCTGGCATATTAAAGCTGAGGCAGGACCAAGGCCCTCCCCGCTGCATCAAGGCTGAGCAAGGCGTCCACCATAGGGAATGGACTCCAAAAAGGCAGCTCAGGCACCAGGGTTAGATACTGGTCTCACTGCCAGGGGCCCCTCAAACAGACCAAGCCATACAACTGTCGCCCACATGCAGAGGGCCTAGTTTGGTCCCATGCAGGCTCCCCAGCTGTTGGTTTAGAGTCTACGATGTTTTGAGACAATTTTACATAACTCAAGCTGGCCTCAGGCTCCAAGTGTAGCTAAGATGACCTTCAAGTTTTGGTTTTCCTGCTGCCTCCTTTCAAGTGCTGGGATAACAAGTGCCCCTCTACCCTGCTTTGTATGGTACTTGAGACTGAGCCCAGGCTTTTATGCATGCTAAGAAAGCACTCTTTAAACTAAGCTATATCCTAAGTCTCCAGGCAAGGCCAACCTAGGTTAGACTATACATGATCATGAGGAGGATGTACTATGTGTCTCCTTGCTTTAATTTCTGCAACTAGAAAGCATTAATGACTGTTTTACTTCATCTAATCTACTTTCACAGTTTCATAACCCAAGTCTTCAATTTTGACAGTGACAAAAAAACTGGATCTTTAAAAATAAAAATTTAAAGTCAGCAATAGCAAGAGTAACAAGCACATACAAGTACAGGGCGTGTTCAGAAGTGCAACACCACTGAGGGAGTAGGTGGAGAAAGGGGGTTCATCCACTGGAGCTAGTTCCCCAGAACCTCATGGCATTTTAGCCAGCAATGTTCCTCTCTTCCAAGTATAAAAATCCTGCCTTGCAGGGTACTTGCCTAGTGTGCTTCAGGTCCTGATCCAATTCCTAGTACCACAAACAATACAAACACCATTACCCTGTCCATTCGATTGCGATGGCGTATTTCCAGCTGTTCCTTAGCCTTCTGGAAGCGGGCGTGCTCATTATCATCCGCTGAGGTCTCAAAATACACATCAACATCATTGGTTGGCAGGGGAGTTGGGGGAACTGAAACAAAGTCAGAGAGAGAGTCAGGAAGATAACCAAGCACAGGAGCCACAGGATTTGTCTGTGGCTCTGTCAGAAAGTGCAGGGTGCTGCTGCCTGCCAAGACGCCACTGACAGATTGTGGTGGGCAATCTTCTTTGCGTAATATTCGCTAACCATGTCAGTCCATGTCAATACAGTAATTTGTTGGCAGCCCAAAGCGCTAGCATCTTCAGAACCCATGAAGCACGCACTTAGGACTGCAGGACAACAAGACAGCTGCTTCTACAATCTTCCCCTTCAGAGCTTGAAACCTAAAAACCTAAAATATGCTACCCACTGTTATTGCTAACGGTGTCTAACGGAAACCAGGGCTAGAATCAGACCTCATGGAGACATTTCCACAGAGGTCTCCACTTTTAAAGATCAGTTTCCTGTCTTTTTTATGGCATGCTTTGGGCCTTAATTTGGGGAAACTGGTTCAAGAATGCATTCTTTGCATACAGGCTGAGTGGAGAAAGTTCAAACCACTCTAGTTCAGCATCACTGAAGGACGCTTAGGCCTCTGTCCAGTAACAAGGCTAACAAAGGTTAAACTAAATTTATTTATTTGATGAGGACACTTTCTACTGATGGGAAGATGCTTTGGTCTTATTCAGCTCATGACACTGACTAAGGATTGCTTCCAGGTGTTCTCCAGAGCACAGACCCATTAAACAGAAACCTCTTACCTCACTGCTCTTAGGCATGAGCTGTTATGGCTCCCAAGGCAAGTGATTATGTGCACAATGGACTGGTGGGCAAGTTCACTTTGTGGTAATATATAGTTTTAACCCATAGTGTGAAACTGATTTAAAAAAAAAAAGCTAGAAATCAGCTGACCACTCCACAAACTTTATCAGAAGCCACTTTCCATGCCTCCTTTTAATTTAGTAAGCCTTATAACTGTAATCTTGTGATACTTCATCTCTCTGTAATTTGAAGAGGGATCTCAGTACCCAACTTTCAAATGAATTAAGTTACACTGTGTTTTTTTAATAAATAATATTCCTCTAGCATTTATTCAAAGTTCAGTGAGGAATTTCAAATCATTTGTGCCACTCTCTACAGTCATCAGCAACACACATCAGAAGTATAAAGGCTTTCATGCTGCAAAGATGGTTCCAGTCTTTCGGCTGGGAGAATGCTAACAGTGGCTCCAATCACTCCTAGAAACTAAAACTGAAAAGCACAGCATTCTGCAGTCTTCCTTCTAGAGACATGAATTACAGGTCGGATCATGACAGGCTCAGCCTACCCACTCAGCTCAGCACCCTTAAGAGACACAGCGTGAGCACAGACAACCTGGTGTGCACAGGTCTTCAAAGCTCTCCAGCTGAAGTACATATACAACTGCTTCTCCTCAGCAGAGCTCTCCTGATGCACAGGAAATTTCACCTTGTTCGAAGTACTGTATGAGTTTTGGGTATAAAGAGTATCTCCACACTCACTGAGATTCTCAAAGGGCCTCAATTCCTTAAGCAGTAGCCCAAAATAATGTTTTTTATGTCCTTAGCTGAATCATTTTTAAAAGCAGTAAACATCATAAAAATTCTTATCTCTAAATCTTTCCTAAATAAATTTATAAATTAAAGTTCCCATGGTCCATTTTTCTTTAAACCTTTTCAGGACTACTAAATAAAAATAGCCTTTCCCTAGTGTTGCTGGAATGGAAACAATAAAGCGCACCATAATAGATTAAGATCTAAGAAGAAAGTCTATGAAGATATTCAAATGAGAAACAATCAGAAGCAAACACCAGGGACAGGCAGCAGGATGAGTTCCAGAGCAGGAACCAAGGGAAACTACCTGACCTGAGGATTTTCCTAGCATATAAATTAAGACTACAAGACAGGATCTTGACAAAGAAAGTAATAACTATGAGAAAAGAAAATCGTTCCCTATGTTTAACATAAGTCCAACTCAGCTGAAGCACTGCCCTTCCTCTGATACCAAAACCACACACAATCAGAAATGAACTCACTTCCTGGAGTCCTGTAAAACCCATGTGGCCACAAGACTGGCAAAATCAAGTCAAGAGTGTGGGGCACAACTCTCCACCAGAGTGCAAAAAGTGAGGCATTTCAATACTGTGGAGCCCCACAGGTGCCCCTGCTGCCACTCCTTTTGATGGTGGCTGTCCTAACAGGCAGCGCGCAGAACAGGGTCAGACACAGAACAAGAGGCACTGGCCAAGGCACACGATTGAGCAGCCCTCAGTGCTATCATGGAATTGCTCTATAGGACCTCTCAACAACAGATGACCAGAGGACACAGATGCCTTCCCTAAGACACTAACCCCACCCCCACAGCCTATCAACTCCAAGGCCCACGAGAAAGAACAAGACCCTGGTTGTGCCACCACTGCACCAGGGTGGGCACACTACTGTAACTCACTGCCAACCATCAGTAGACACACAGGGAGCACGGGACACCAAAAACTGAGCTCACAACTGCCAACAGGAACACAAAGCCTTGGTCTAGAAAGCACAAAGATGGGGGAAAACGACTGACAGCAAACACCTGAGTCAGCATAAACATGACAGATGCAGTCACAAGGACGGCCAGGGTAGACAGAAGGCTGGACAGGATGGCACTGCTGTGCAGGGCCAGCACAAGGCGGGACTTACTCATCGTTTTACACACAGCCATACAATAATCCTCAGACTCAAAATTGTTCCTGTTGCCGCCGCAGCCGCCATATATAAAGTGTACGCACTTTCCCTTGGAGAGGTCGAAGTACCAACGAGGCATCACAGCCCGGCAGGGCCCCGTCATCGCCTCCTGGGAGCAGACAGCTGTGTGAAAATGGTCAGAGTGTCAGCAGGGCAGAGGCAGTGCTTCAAATGCTTCACAGTGCTACAGGCCAGCCGGGGCAAGGTGGGAACAACTGGCCTAAAAAGCCCTGACTAACCTCACTCACCAATACAGGCAGACGGAATCACTTTCACGTGATGAAGACATTTAGGGAAAAAAATAATTTTACTTTTCTGGTTTTTTGTACTGAGTCTAGATTAATACCACAGGCTGACATAAAGGATCTGCTTGTGAGCCTCACACTTCTGATCTGTGCAGTGGTGACAGATGCCTGCTTTGTTCTGATGGCTGCTCGTAGGATCAAAGGAGTCAACGTGAGTAGAAAGACCATTTTAGGTGTAATACCTGCAGCAGGGACTACAGCACCTGAAAGGATCAGCGTTTCCACAGTCTTCATCTCCAAAGTAAACTGCACACTTCTAGACAAGTCAAGTATTTTCCTCCAGTTGAGTCCTAATTCTTCAGATCTTAATCAGCAGTGATTATATGTAAATGGCTCTGGAAATATCATAGCCTTTCCTTTTTCAATTTTATCCTACCCTCTACAAAAGCCTGATCAGAAAGGGTAGTCTACAGACAGGAACACACATGGGTAAAGAAAAACCAAGCACGTCATTCCCTTCTAGAAAGCTGCACTGAAGTGAGAGCTGGCCCTGGGACCACAGCACATTCTGAGCTGGCTATCAAGAGTCCTTAAGAGTGGCTGCTTCCTGTTTTTTAACTGGAGCTCTGTAATGCCAAAGTCTGCTTTCTGGTTCCACTCTGAACCCGTCCTGGACCTGCCCAGCTGCTCATGCTGACAGCCCCACCGCCACACTAGAGAAAGCTGCGTCCCTGCCGGTACAGACGCTGCTTCGCCTTCCAAGACTCACCCACGGTGAGTGAGGGAAACAGCACAACCTCCAGGGAAAGAGCCATGTGGATGTCATGCCATGGCATTATGCTGAGTTACCTTTAACATCGTGAGCAATCTCCTTGTCTGAAACAGTGCCATCGCGGCTGGGCTCAGTTGGGTTCTCCTCAGTGTAGTCATCTCCTTTAAAAGAGTCATAGTAGTAATCACGGTCTTCCACCACTTCCCCTTCCTCCTCATCCTCATCTTCCTCATCCACAGTTGCTTCTGTGAAGTCTTCCAAATCTGCTTCAGTAGGAAATTCACTAGAGGCCATAAGCCAAAAAGGAAGGTTAGTAGCAATTTCTATGCACAAAGCACAATTCCCTTTCCTATTCTGAAACACAAAAACAGACAGGAAATAAGCTCATCTCACATGTAACTGTGACACCAAAGCCCTCGGCCCAGCTTTACTAGCAAAAGGGAAGTTAGTGAATACAGACTGCATTAACCTATAGAAGATAATGCAGCCCAGGGGCTGGAGATGGTTCATCGATTCTTGTTGCTCTTGCAGAGGACCTAGGTTCAATTCCCAGCATCTACATGGAGCTTCACAATCACCTATCTCTGACTCCAGTCCCAGAGGACTCAGCACCCTCTTCAAACTTGCAAGAGCACCAGGCACACAAGTGGAGCACATATATGTGTGCAGGCAAAACACTCACAGCATAAAAAAATAAAATAAATAAATATTGTGGAGTGGTGGTGTTGGCATGCACCTTTTATCTCAACAACTGGGAGGCAGAGACAGTTGGATCTCAAAATTCAAGGCCTGCTTGGTCTACAGAGCAAGTTCCAGGACACTCAGGGCAACACAGAGAAACCCCATCAATGATAATGACAATGATGTAGTCCAAAGACAAAGGCCACAGGTTTTTCTGGTTATGACTAAAATAAAAAGCAGGCTGGATGAAATTCAGCACAAGGGGACACTCACTATCCTGGTTGTTGGGATTTTTTGTTGTTGTTTTGTCAACCTGACACAAGCCAGAGTTTACCTGGGAAGAGAAATCTCAACTGATAAAATGTCTCCAGCCAAATTGCCTGTAGGCAAGTCTGCAGGGCATTCTCTTGATTAATGGTTGATTTGGAAGAGCCTAGTCCACTGTGGGTGGTGTCACCCTAGACAAGTGGACCTGAGGTGCATAAGAAAGCAAACTGAGCAAGCCAGTAAGCAGTACTCCTTCATGGTCTTTGCTTTAATTCCTGCCTCCAGGTTCCTGACTTCCCTTCATGAAGGACTGAGAAGCTGTGCACGGTGAAACAGATCTTTCCCTCCCCAAGTTGGTTTTGGTTAGTGTTTTATCATAGCAACAGAAATCCATCTAAGACACCAACCTTACGTTATCCAACAATGAGAGACCAACAGCCACTTTTACAGAAGGGCAAAACCACAGGCCAGCCATGGTGTCACAGAATTTAATTCCAGAACTCTGGAGGCAAGGCCAGCCTGGTCTCTGTAAGGAATTCGCTGCCAGCAAGACCACACAGGTCCTTGCCTCACAAATGTACAGCTGTCCCTGACACCCCCACTGGGAGGCCCTGCTAGGCAGAGGCTGCAATCTACCATGGCTTGGCAGCTCTTTCTGAGCTCAGCAACATGGAGGACCCCCTCTCCCCTAAGTTTGGGGGAGAGGAGCTTCCTACTCTCTATCTGACCTTATTTGGAAAAATGTCTCAAGGTCCGGACATCTGACTTACCTCTATACAATTCCCTGCAGCTTTCCCCCTGGTACCAATATGGTAGTCAGTCATGGTGCTAGGAGCTTTAGGATAGGACCATGCTTCCACAGATGATAACTAAGACTTGTACTCGGAGCCTTATAATAGGAATGTGCTGTTTAAATGCAAGTTAAGTGATGCCCCAGCCACTGTCCACATCCTTTATATCTCCCTTCACTCTGGAATAAAGTTGAGCTGCCTCCTGGAAGGCCAATTCCACTGTGTTCACAGGCTATACAAAGCTCTTGGTTGCCATTTCTGCCCCTATGTCCTTTCAGACTTGTGGCCAACGAACCTCAAAGAAAAAGGGGACCCCACAGCCCCCAATCAAACAAAACTAGGAAAAAGGAGACCAACACTCCAAACAACAGTTTACCTTTTATCAAGATCATAGTCTTCCTCTTCATCCTCCTCCTCCTCCTCGTCTTCCTCCTCCTCTTTGGACATGGTAGAATCAGAGTCAACAATCTTTGTCTGAGGGCAGCACACATACTCAGTGCCATGGAACTGGTCTACCCCACAGGGCAGCAGCATGCCATAGCTATATAAGGTCATCCCTTCAGTCAGACATGCCTACAAGAAACCCACAGACCACATCAGGATATTTCATAAGACAAAATGATTGGAGGACAAATCTAACTGAAGGATCAGAGTAAGAGAGGGTATTCCTTCCTACCACAAAAATGAAATGGCACCCGAGCTTGCCTTGCTGTGTTTGTGTGCATGCATATACCTAGGCTGTCTAGAGATGACTAGTTCTACAGTGACCTTAGGGGCCAGGAAGCCTTCTTGGGAGCCCCGCTGACAGCATACACTATCAACTGTCTTTTAACAGCCCACTCTGTGGCTTACACATGCTAAGCAACTGCCTTTTTACTAAGCTATATCCCAGCCCAAATGAAGGAGTAAATACCACTAAAGTATTTCTGCTCCTTTTTTCGCAATGCTAGGAATAAATGAAACCCAAGGCTTCAAACATGCTATGCAAGAGCTCCGCTACCACTTTATCTCCTTGGCTCACTAACAGCTTAAAAACTCCAGGAACCTGGGAACCAGTGGGCTTGGCAATCCATTTGCTAAGCTCCAGGTGATGTGTGGCTGGGTGATACTGAGCTGCAGATGGAGTGATGGGGCAGGCGGCTGCATCTGTTCAGAACCACGACACCAACATGATCCAAGCAAGCAGCATGGTTCCCGAGGCACTGGCGGGGTCACCGCGCACCCTCTGCTCTACTGTAACATTGTGTGGGGTGGTCCTCTTAGAAGACATCTGGCAACATTTTGATATAGTTATGGAACAATGGAGCCACATCTCCTTGACTCAGGTACCTGAGCCAAAGCCCTTCCGAGCAGGATCTCTCCATACCTCTCAACAGCCAGTATCTGGCCAGAATTGTATCCTGGCCTTGCCAGTGTCACAGATTCTGAGCACGCTAGGCCCCATAGCAACCACAAAGGCCCTGGAGTAGATTTACCAGGTGAATCTTGCTGCTGTCAGGGCCAACTAAACAAACACAAAGCTCACCAGCACTAGGCTGCCTTGGTGTCTGGGATCGACAGACAAGAGGTTGAACTTGGAATGCAGACTCTAGACTCTATAGATGGAGTCCCCACGAAGACTACAGCCATCTGTTGATTTATTTTATGAAATTTCTAGTCTAGTCTTTTCTTAATGGACTATTAACTGCTTGTTTTTGATGTGCAAACATTCTTTATATATGCTGGACATTCTGTAGATTATAGATCTTTGTCTGGTGTGTGCATTATGAACTTTTTATTAGACTGACAAAAGACCAAAAAAAAAAAACAAAAAACAAAAACCACCTCTAGGAACCAGACTTGTTCATGCTGTACCTCTGTATAAAAACATCTATTCTTCTCCCAATTATTTTTTAAATTATTTTTATTTATGTGTTTGCCACATATATGCAGGTGCCTATGGAGGCCCGATGAGGTCATCAGATCCCAGGGACCTGGTGTTACAGGTGGTTGTGAGTCACTTGATATGGATGCTGGGAACTGAACACAGGTCCTCTGGGAGGGCAGGAAGCACTTGTAACCACTGAGTCCTCTCTCTCCAGCCTCCTAGGTATTTTAACACAGAAATACCTAGGTGTGGCAGTACACAATCCTCTGAATTCCAGAGTGAGGGAGGCTAAGGCCAGAGGATTGTGATGAGTTCCGGGTAGGCCTGAGCTACATATCAAGTACCAGGACAGCTAGAGCTACATAGCTGAAAACCATGCTGTGGGTGAACAGAATGCTGTCTCTTCTGAGGAATGGCAGCTTCCTTCCCGCAGTGTTCTTACCTCTTTGACCACGGTGTGCCAGCGCTGGTGCTTCTCACACACCTCCATTCGCTCTTGGTGGAAAAACTGGCAGTTTTCTGGAACTAGCAGAACATCACTAACAAACTCGCCCACTGTGGGGAAGAAAAGCCTTTGTCAGAAGCAAATCTGATTGTAATTCAGGGTGCAAACAGCCTTCAGTACAGATCTTCCAAATAAGGTGTGCACAGACAATTGCACAGCTAGGCATACATAAGCACATGTAGGCACCAGACGAACTCCCCATCCCACCAGGGACCCTGCCAGTAACATTTCTTGGCTACAATCCTGTGCAGGAACTACAGCAACACATTTCTGGAAAGATGTGTGCAGGACTGGCCCCCACCATCACCTCAAGTACACATATGACCACTCCTGATGACCAGTGTGCTGAAACCTCCTTTACACACCATTAGAACAAGTGACCCAGGTAAAATCTTGAGTGGGTGATTAATCACAAAAGAAAAAGGAAACTTTACAATGGGAAACTGCCAAAACCTGACAATGTTCCAATTAAGGACAAACTGACACCTACAATGTCCTAAGAGTACATCAGTATCACCTGCAGTATTTCTGCCAAAATTAACAATTTGAATACAATCCTAATAAAACAAATCCAAATTCAGAGATATTCTACATTTTAGAGACTTTTAAAAAATCTTTCTATAAGTGTTTCTGAGTATGTGTATATGCACAGGTATATAGGTGAGACCACAGATCCCTTGGAACAAGAGTTACAGTCAGTTTTGAGTTACCCAACATGGGCACTGGGAATCAAACTCTGGTCTTCTACCAAAAACAGCAAGTATCCTTAACTGCTGAGTGAATCATCTCTCCAGCCCCCAGGAATAGTTTATTATGCCCCCCTACAGAGTCACAGGAAGTGGCACTATCAAGAGGTGCAGTCTTGTTGGAGGAAGTGCGTCACTGGGGTGGACTGAGGTCTCAGGCATTCATGGCAGGCTCAGTGTCTCTCTCTTCCTGCTCTCTGTCAATCTAGATGCAGAACTCTCAGCTACCTCTCCAATACCATGTCTGCCTGCATGCCGCCATGCTTCCCACCATGATGATAATGAACGAAACCTCTGAAACTGTAAATTGACCCGAATTAAATGTTTTCCTTTGTAAGAGTTACCACAGTCATGGTTATCTCTTCACGGCAATAGAAGCCCTAGCTAAGACATTAAACAAATGATCCGGATTCAAAATATATTATTGTCATTGAAGATTTAAAATACTGAGAAACCCCCCTGGGTCAAATATAATGTGTGACTCTTTTTTAAAGGAAACTATAGCCGGGCAATGGTGGCACATGCTTTTAATCCCAGCACTGGAGACGCAGAGGCAGGAGGATCTCTGAGTTTAAAGTCAGCCTCATGTACAGAACAAGTTCCAGGATAGCCAGGATTATATAGAGAAACCCTGCCTGGAAAACAAAAACAATTAACAAAAAAAGAAACTAAAAAGGAGATTATTTGAACAGTTACGGAAATTTCTTGAAGTGTGGTGATTGTACTATCATTATACAATAGACTGTTCCTGCTTTCAGAGGCAAGCTTAAGTTGTTTAGAAGTGAGATGTCCCAACTTACTTTCAAATGGTTTAGCAATCAAAAGTGTATGTGGTCCAGGCAGTGGTGGTACACGCCTTTAATCCCAGCACTCAGGAGCAGAAGCAGGCAGATCTCTCAGTTTGAAGCCAGCCTGATCTACAAAGCTAGTTCTAGGGCAGTCAAGGATACACAGAACCTATCTCCAAAACAAAACAGAAGTGTATGCGGGAGGTGCTGAGGGGCTGGGAGAAGTCAGGCAAAAATTTTAAAATCTAGGCAAAGGGTAGAGGTGCTCACTGCTAATTCTTTTCTCTTTAGGTCTCAACTTTGGAGGGATGGAAGGAAGTTTAATTTGCTTCCAGGTACAGTGATGGGGTTCCTGCACTGACTGTTCCACAGATGGGAAAGATGGATGTGGAGATTAATATTATTAATAATTTAAATATTTAGATATGTTAATTTCACATACTCAAAAGAGAGGCAGTTTGTGTGGTGTGTGTGTGTCTGTGTCTCTGTGTGTCACTGAATTACTACCCAGAGATTTAGGTCACGTTAAGGGTGGCCTCAGTAACTGGATTTCCAGGTGATGTTGATACATCCATACGTCCATACAGGGTCTAAGAGGAATAAGATAAGTAGGGCTACGTGTACTTTCTTTGCTAGGGCAAAGCTATATATAGTAAGGAATATGGGAGAGCATACAAGCTAGCCTGAGGTTAGGTGTGCAGAGTATAACAAGAAAGCAAGCAAAGTAAGCCAGGCGTGGTGGTGCACACCTTTAATCCCCGCACTCTGGAGACAGAGGCAGGCAGATCTCTGAGTTAAGAGGCAAACTTCAGGGCTGGAGAGATGGTTCAGTGGTTAAGAGCACTGGCTGCTTTTCCAGCACCCACATGGCAGTTCACAACTATCCGTAATTCCAGTTCCAGAGGATCTGACACTCTCATACAGACATACATGCAAGCAAAACACCAATGCACATAAAATAAGAACAAATAAATCATTAAAAATGCAATTTAAAAAAAAGGAGGCAAATTTCATCTACAGAGTGAATTCCAGAATAGCCAGGGTGGCACACAGAAACATTGTCTCAAAAAAAATAAAAGAAAAAGAAAAAACAGTGACAGAGTGCATGGACACGGTATATTAATAAAATATTTCTGGCTTAGCTCTGCGAGCCTATGCAGAACCATGACCAGTCTTTCAACCATCCTCTGTCTCTCAGTTAAGAAAAGGGGAGTCACTCTAAGCAATAGAGAAGAGGGTGCCTGAACTGGCCTTGCCTCGTAGTCAGACTGATAAATATCTTAAATAACACAGAACCTTCATCCAGCAACTAATGTAACAGAGACAGAGACCCACATCAGATAACTGGACTGAGCTCCCGAAGTCCAGCTGAAGAGTGGGAGGACTAAGAATATGAGCAAAGAGGTCAAGACCATGATGGGTTCACCCACTGAAACAGTTTACCTGAGCTAATGGGAGCTCACCAACTCCAGCTGGACAGGGAAGGAAAGAGCATAGGATCAAACTCGTCCCTCTGAATGTGTGTGACAGTTGTATGGCTAGGGCAGACTAAGGGGCCACTGGCAGTGGCACCAGGATTTATCCCTACTGCTTGTACTAGCTTTTTTGGAACCCATTCTCTTTGGATGGATACCTTGCTCAGCCTAGATACAGTAGGGAGGCCTTGGACCTTCCCCCAAAGCAATGTGCTTTACCCTTTCTGAGGAATGGATGGGGAGTGCGGTGGGGTGGGGGTGGAGTTTGTGGAAGGAATGGGAGGAGGGGAGGGAGTGGGAAATTGGATTGGTATCTAAAATGAAAAAAGATTGGCTTTTTTTTTTTAAATAAGAAAGAAAAAAAGATAGACAGACAGACAGAACGAAACAAAAGGGGAGTCACTGCTCAACCAAGCGGGTTGTGGTGGTTTGAATGACAACGGCCCCCACAGGCTCATATACTTGAATATTTAGTCATCACAGAGTAGCTTCACTTGAAAAGGATGAGGAGCCTGGGCCTTGTTGGGAGAAACTTGTGCCACTGGAGGTGAGTTTTGAGGTTTCAAAAGTCCAAGCCAGGCCCTTTCTTCCTGCTGCCTGTTGTCCAAATGTAGAGAACTCTCAGCCCCTCTCCAGCACCACATCTGCCTGTGTGCTGCTAAGCTTTCCACCAGGATGATAAAGGACTAAACCTCGGAAACTGTTAAGCCAGACCCAATTACATGTTTTCTTTTATAGAAGTTGTCATGGTCATGGTGTCTCTTCATAGCAATACAGAAGAAGGATAATGTATGTGACTTAATCCTAAATTTCAGCGATAAGTAGGTTCCATACACATGACAACTGGTTCTCACAACACTTTTTTTTTTTTAAACTCCATTGAACAGGAAAGCAGGAATATCAAGTGACATTAGAGAATGGTGCTGTCTTTCAGGATCCTCAAAGACCTAGGTGAGGTAGAACCTGTATACAGTAAGAGTTAATGCCTTTAATTTCAACCTCTACCTTTTTATATACAACTGCATCATCAGAAAAAATTAACTTAGTAACTTCATTACTTCATATATAGAAAACATAAAGAAACATATATAATGCCTATATAAATGGAATATTACATATTAAGCTTAACAGAATTACCTTAACCTACTAATATACTATATAACATCTTGGATAAACTCCAAAATAATGTCAAAAGCACCCTGGTAGTGGTTACTTGCCAGGGAAGGGTAAAGCAAAGCAAGAACTATTCTCTGAGACACTTTTATCCGTGGGGCTGGAAGAGAAAAAGCATGGCAATATTAAAGAAAAGAGGATGGCAAGTCCAAGCATATTGTTTTAACTTTTCAGTATGCTTAAAATATTTCAGCATTAAAATTTAAAGTAAAATTTTTCTAAATATCAAATCTTAAAATAACTAAATGATGTTATAAACTAAACACCACTGCTCTTTAACTATTCAATAAATGAATCAATCTCTTTTTTAAAACAACAGAGAATAAAGTTAAATTTGAAAATACACTAAACTTCCATTTTGGGGAGTCTAAGAGTTGAGACAGGGTCTTACTATGTAGCCCTGGATGGCCTGGAACTCACTATGTAAATCAGGCTGGTCTCAAATTCATAGCAATCTATCTTAGTCTGCCTCCTGCATGCTGGGATGAAAGGCATGTGCCCTACTATGAACTAAACTCTTAAAAATAAAAAACAAAACAAAAAACTGACTAATTCATTAATCCCAACTTAAAAATTTTACCCTAAATAATAAAACAAATGAACACAGATACCTGTTCCAGTGTTTTTAATATAAAAATAGATTAGTCACCAAGAAGGAATTAAATGATTGCACCTATACATGACAGACTACTATCATAAGCAATACAATTGTATCTACCATGGTTTGAGAACTTTCAAAATCAATAAGCAAATGCTAGACGTGGCAGCACACATCATTAATCCTAGCACTGTTCTGTGTGGGGTGTGGGCCAGGGCTACACAGTAATACCCACCTCCACAGAACGAGACAGTGTCATTAAACAAAAATCAAACAACTTTGCATCCCTATTCCCTCTTCCTTCAAGTTGGTTAACTTAAGGCCAGACCTGTCTCAGGCAATGACACATGTAACCCTAAAAGTAGTACATAATAGCTGCATATGGCCAATCTTAAAAGAGACTGTGCAATCTTACCTCATCTAAGAAAAAAGATTTAAGCACATACATGTGCAGCTGCAAGAACTCCCATTTATATAACAAAAAGTGTATCAGGGTTGACTAAATCCAGAAACTGGAATTGACCATTTTTACTTCCTACCCCCATGCAAACTCCTTTTATTAAAAAGTGGACTTTCCAAACAGCAAACTTGGGGGAAATGCACCTGAGCTTCAGCACCAATTCTAGCACCTCACTGCTCCACTTTGCCTTTTTTTTTTTTACAGTAATTTGCTGGAAGACTCTATGGGGAAAACTAAGCAGATGATTTGTCAAGTTCTACAAACATTGAAAATGCTCTGTCTTACTTTAAAAGTTTGTATATAAGTTTCTAACAGTCCTCAATTTAACCACTTTCAGTACAGTACATAAAAATTCCAAGTTTTCCAAGGTACTGAAATTCCATTTAGAATAACAAAGGCTGTTTACCACTTGGGTAAGACCCCAAAACTACTACACATGGAATAAATCTATTGCAGAAGTACTGCCAGTTGCAAGTAAGAACCATTTATGGGCTTCCTGCAGGCTATAGCCAAGTGATAGAAAGACATCAAAGTGAAGTGTGTCTGGTAGACCCCTGGCAGACATCTTTGAGGTCAACAGGGCTCTATGGAATCAACTTGAGATTCCCACTGCAGAAACACTGGCCTTGCACAAAGATCCATTCTGGTAACAGGACAAATGTTGGGGGCTATGGTAAAGTCAATGGCTAAAACACTTGCAAAGGAGCACAAGCCATATAATGTCAGCTATGACTACACTCGTCCCTCAGATACCTCAAGCTTTACATTGTCATGTGTCACCAATTATGCCTCACTCGGGTCACTCTATCATGCTTTATAGATAAACAGAAGGCTCATTTTGAGGCAGGAAAACATTGAACTGTACTTTCTGATTAAATATACCACATATCACTTAAATAAGTCGCACTGGTTGACAGCATGGATAAGAGATGCAGGAAACAGACACCTATTGATAGTGGAAAACTGGACCTGATGTAAATCCTGCTAGATTTCACTTTCAATTTGTGATTAAGACGTTGCCCTTGGCACTGGGGATGTAGCTCAATTGGTAGAATGTTTGGTCAGCATGCAAGAAGCCCTAGGTTCAGTCTCTAATTCTGTCACCCAAGCCCCTTCCCCCCAAAAAATAATGACCCAAAACCCCACAAAACTCAGGTATGTGGCATGTTTCCATAATCCCAGCACAAAGGAGCTGGAAACAAAGGATTAGAAGTTCAAGATCATCCTTGGTTACATACAAGTTTGAGCCCAGCCTGGGCTATATACAACCTCTAACAAAACAAAAACAAAAGAAAACATAATTCTTGTCTTCAACCTAGCAAAAATAGTAAGTAGTGGTGGGCACAGTAAGCCCCTCCCTATCCTGTTTAGGGCATGGTATGCACAGATCCAAACACACATTAAATTTTCAAATCCACAAAATGGCCACAATAAAACAAAATGAGGGGAGGGAACTGGAGAGATGGTAGCCTTCAAGAAGACTTTACTCTTCCAGAGGACTCAGGTTCAATTCTCAACACCCACACAGTGGTTCACAACTGTCTATAACTCCATTTCCAGGGACTCTGATGCCCTCTTTTGACCTCTGAAGGAGGAATCAACCACAAAGGTGGTATACACACACACATACACAGAGAAAGAGAGAGAAACGTGCAAGTAAGGCATCCAGACACATAAAAATAAAAAAAGAAGAGAGAGATGGGTTAGAGAGATGGTCAAGAGTGTACATTGCTCTTACAGAATACCTATGTTTAGTTTCCAGCTTCCAAATCTGGTGGCTCACAATTAAGTGCAATTCTACCTCTAGAACCAAAGCCTCTGGTTTTCATGAGCACCTGCATTCATGTGTACATTACTCCCATCCCTAAGAAAAAGTTAAATCTTATAAAAGAAAAAAAGAGGAAAGAACTCTAGGACATCCATACCAATTAACAGAGATGCCTAATCAATATATAGCTACTTTTCATTTGTTCTCATCTCCTTCAGATTTATTAGGCAGAAGCTTTTTGGGTTGTTTTGTTTTGAGACAGGGTCTCTCTTCATGTAGTCCTGGCTGTCCTGAAACTCACTATGAAGACCAGGCTAGCCTGAAACTCAGGTGTATACCACCATGCTTGACTTTAATACACACACACACACACACACACACACACACACACACACACACACACACGCCTTATATGAGAGAGTGGGCATGTGTGTATGTGTGTATATGTTGTCAAAAGACAACATCTGGTAGTGGGCTCTTTCCTCACACTGTAGGTCCCATGTCAAGTGCTTTTTCCTGAGACATTGCTGTTCCTGGGCAAAAAATATCTGTTTTCCTTTTTTAAAAGACAGAGTCTCAACTATGTAGCCATGGCTGGCCTGAAATTCACAATATAGACCAGCCTGGTCTCAAACTCAGGAGATCTACCTGTTTGTGCTGCCACCATGCCTGGCTTGAGGTTATAATATCTTAAGAGATATTTTAGTCAACCTCTTTCCTATCATCTCTCTATTCCAACATGCAACATTCATCTCAGTACATGTAAAGGACCCACTGTGACTCTCAGTTAAGTATGGGTACAGGACTCTCACTTTTATTCACATTTATCAATAGGAGCCAGTGAGGTAACACGACAGGTGAAGGAGCTTACACTGAGACACTTGTTGCCTGATGGATCTCAGAGACACCTCCCCCAACAGTGGAGGGGGAGATCAACAAGTTGTCCTGTGAGCTTCCCCATAGACTGTAAAGTTATTATTATCTATGGATGTATAACATTACTGCTAGATGATAAACCAGTTAATTGAATGAGTAGATTATTTAGCACATAAATTCTATCTTTTCAAACTTAGTTTTTAAAAAAGCAGAGACTGATTATTTATGACTCATGGAGTAGAATATCAGAACTGGTGCGCTCCCTGTGCGCCCGTCTGGTATCCGTGTGGTGCACTCATGTGTGTGCACATATTCAGGCCAGAAGTCATGCTGGAGGCCTTCCTCTGTCTCCACCTCATTTTAAGAGACAGGGTCCCTCCTTTAAGGTGGAGCTCACTGCTTCAGCTAAGACTGGCCAGCAATATCTCAGTCTCTATCCAGACCCCACCCTCAGCCCTGGGGTTAGACACATGCTGCCATGCCTAACTTTTATGTGGGTCCTGATGATTTCAATTCAGGTCCTCATGATTTTTGTAGCAAGCACTTCACCCATTGAGGTCGATACGGAAATACAGATCTAGGTCCATGTATATGTAACATACACAACGTATTTCTTAGCTCTGCTTAACAAATGGGCCAAGAAACAGTAACAGCCTTAACAGAACTAAGCTCACCACTCAAACTAAGGCCAATTCTTGAAGAAATTGCTAACCTCAGGGAAAAAAAAAATCACAGGGTGGGCATGTTTTATACCAGAAAGCACATCCTCAAAGAAAGATAAAGACATGTGAAAAGGACTCAGGAACTATGAAGGGGTGCCCACGAGCCATATCTGAGCAATCATCACCTAATGAGATGAACACATGCAATATCTTAACTAGCAAATGTGTTATCAACAGTAGCATAACAAATTGACATCACACAACTCCCCAAAACAATGCTCATTTTGACACTGCTCTCAAAAATACATAAACCAGGGCTGACAAGATGACTCAGCAGGTAAAAGAACTTGATGCACAAGTCTAGTGACCTGAGTTCAATTCCAGAACCCATACACAGGTGGAAGGAGAGAACCAACTCAACAAAACTTGTTCTCTGATTTCTACATGTACACTACAACATTGCAGCACATGCCTTCTCTGCCCTGCATCATTTACTCATACAGACAACATTAATAAACTTTTTCAAGAAAGCAGTAAGGACAGTCAAACCCAAGCTTTCCAATGCTGAAGCAGTGTGAAGCAAGGGCCAGGCAGTGTAGATAACAGGGTAAGGCTAAAGGAGGACCAGTTTATGAAGAGTTTTGGTGATTTGTTTTTTTCGAGACAGGGTTTCTCTGTAGCTTTGGAGCCTGTCCTGAAACTTGCTCTTGTAGACCAGGCTGGCTTCAAATTCAGAGATCCACCTGCCTCTGCCTCCCAAATGCTGGGATTAAAGGCGTGCGCCACCACCGCCTGATTAGATTATGGAGTTTTTAAACCATACTAAGAAAAAGCTTCAATATTATTTACTTGAATAAAGGAGAGAAACTACAGAATCTTCTGCAAGGACATAATTTGATCTTTACCTTAAATCACTGAAGGCAAAGAACTGGAAACATGACTGAGAATTATGCATGAAGGTTGCTATCACAGTCCAGACAAGAAGTGACAAAAGGCTGCTCAAGAGAAGAGTAATCTGAGGGAAGAAGGTACAAGCCAGAAACTCACATTTTCTTGACTCTCAGCGGCCTGGGTGTTGTAATGTTTTTGTTTTTTAACAGCACCTCTGAACAAACACAACTTTTAAAGTAGTTAGGCCCAACAGCGGCTTACTATCAGGGCCTTAGCACATGCTATGCACTGTATAACAAACCTCCACAATGCTCTCTCAGACTGAACCCTGCCACTTTCATTTCCTCTCAAATGATGCTCATGGAACTTACTTTTTAATCACAGAAACCATTAAAAACATTGTTATGAAGATAGGAGGTTGTTGAAAGAATGATCACATGTGTTTAATCCCAGAACTGTAGATGGAAGATTCTGTCCTGCCTGCTCCCACAGCCATTCAGTCTCAAACAAACACATAGAGGCTTATATTCATTATAAACTGGTTGCCCTATTAGCTCAGGCTTATTATAAACTAGCTCTTACAACTTAAATTAACCCATAATTCTTGTCTGTGTTTAGCTCCGTGACTCGGTACCTTTTCTCAGCAAGGCTTTATCATCTTGCTTTCTGTGTCTGGGTGGCAACTATGTCTATGCTTTCTTCTTCCCAGAATTCTCTTAGTCTGGTTGCCCTGCCTATACTTTCTGCCCAGCTACTGGCTAATCCGCATTATTAAACCAACACGAGTGACAAATCTTTACAATGTACAAAAGCATTATCCCACAGCACAGAATTTGGGAGGTAGGTGGATCTCTGTGAGTTCTAGGTCAATTTGGTCTACATAGAGATTTCCAGGACAGCAAGGGATATACAGTCACAGACAGAGGGCTCAAAAGGGGGGGTGTTAAAGGCTATTGGCTGAAGGAGTTCCCACAACACTTCTCCTTTTTGTCTAAATAAGAGAGTTCTAAGCCTAATACAAAACATATATACAAAATATACAATAAGAACAAATATCAAGTATAAAAATTAGAATTACAACCAGCATAAACAATATCAAGCAAGAAACATATCCTAAATGTTTCAATAATTATCCTATCCTAAGGAGTCTAAGTCTTGACCTGAGAAGGGAAACAATATTACTTGAGTAAACAGGAAGTACAATCAAGCAACTTCCAAAAATGACAGAGACAACTGGCTACCAGGGCAATCACCCACAACGAGGGGGGTGGGGCAGGAGAGAATGCTGAAACGGGAAACAAACACACATAGAGTGCTGTTACAGTATGAGAATTTTACAATCAGATTTCTCAGAGTCAAATGGAAGGGAAGACTGTCCTTAAACCACATCATACAAAGATTTTTAGCTCAGTCTGTGCCACACTGCAAGATGTTCAGATTTAAAGGAGATGGCTGTCTGTCCTTCCTTCCAAGGAATGCTGTACATCAACATAAGAGTTGCTGTATACTTGGTGCAGTTCTTGGGTCTAGATCTTCCTGTTACTTGGCCATTCTTTCTTGATACATATAAGCCTAATAAAAGCAACATAATCCATTTTGCTGATGTCTGTAGTTAAGGGGAAGTTTTAATGAAATGAGAGAGAAAAATCAAATTTTGCTTTTGTTTTATTTTGTTTGTCTTTCAAGACAGGGTTTCTCTATGTTGCCACGGCTGCCTTGGAATTCACTATGCAGACAAGGCTGGCCTCAAAGGTATGTACCACCACCACATGGCTGAGAGAAATAAATCTAACAAATTAGATCTAAAGAACTCCTCAGGTGTCAGTGTTAGTACCTCCCTTGCCTGTGATCATACTATTTTGGACCAACTACCAGTGCGCCATCCTTACTAGCATCTGCCACCCACTCTGCTCTTGAATCCCGCAGACTGTAGTTATTCACTAGGTAAGGCAGGGAAGGTCTAACAAGACTACATTCACCAAGTAACAACCCTATTTCTGAGAACACACTGTCACTCGCAGCTTTCTTCAAACTGGCACTAAATGTTAACACCAGCAATAACACGACAACACTTGGAAGGCCCCAGCACTTCAGAATGACGGGACCACACAGCATCTGGCACTGGCACCTGACCACATGCCATGAGTCATTTTCCTTCCTCCTGAGAACTACCACCAATCTGACTAACAGTCAATTTAAACAAGACGAACTATAGGGAACAGGGGACCCTTTCCCTTGGTTGCCTTCTTTAGTGTTGTTTCAACTATCTTTCTTAGTACTGATTTCAAATAGTTAATATTAAGAGTAAAGCTGCACTGCTTTGCAAGCAAGGCTTCTCTTTGGTGTCCTGGAAAAGGCTCCTCCTCCAGAGTCAAGAGTCACAATGGAAGAGGCAGTTAGTTCCAGAGAAGTCTACTATCAACACAGGGAAGCACCAGGTACCCACGGGAAATCCCTCCAATAACTCCATTTTAACAGATGTAGGTACTTTACTGTGAGCCAAGAACAAAGCTTACAGGCTGGAGAGGACACTTCTAAAAAGCAACCGAAAACACTTACCAAGACACTTGAATGGAATAACGACGTGACTCTTGCACTGTTTTTTGTCCCTTCTGCACCAGTTATCAATACTGACTGGCTGGTTTGCTTCCATCACATTTGTGATCTGCAGCTCTGGGTATATCTGTTTAAGAACAGCAACAACAACAAATCCACACAATAAACCTGCCTGAAAATGGGTTACTTCTGCCTCCACCCACATACTACATCAACCTTAAGTGCAATTACACTATTCTACATTCTAATGACAAAAATAAAAATATACTAAACTATTAGTTTTCTTTTTGTTTCTCACTGTTCATTTATAATAGGTATTACCCAATTTCCTCTAGTCAAAAAAATTTTGTTTTGATACAACATCATCAGTCTTAGCCAATTGGAGAACAAAATCATCTGATTTGCATATTTTGCCACAGCATGTTTTAAACTGGTCATTAAACCTGCCTGTGATCTTGTCAGTCTTAGCCACACTCATCTGGAAAGACATGTGGTCCTTTGACACCAATGATGTGGTTGATCCCTGAGCATTTCCACAGATGCACAGGGCCACACACTTGTCAGTGTCGTTCTGCATGTAAGGTTGCATTTGCTCCCTCTAGTTCGGGTGAGAACAGACAGGACAAAGGCTGGTTTTTCTTTTGATAGCTTATTATTTCTGACTCCTCCCATGGACTGCATTTAAAAAGGGAGTCTGTAAGTAAGCCAAATGCAGGTTTTCAACCCAAAACAAATCTGATTCGGTATCAAGTTCACACACAGGATGTGTGTACAGTGCTGAGCTCTTAAGTGAAAGATAGAGGCAAATCTATGAAGTACCTAACGGAATTAAAACCATACTTCACCCTGGTCCTATGTGTGAGACTTCTAAGAAGTTAAACTCACATTCTTTTGCTACTGAAGCAAAGGGTCAAGTTGACTCATCTCTAGAGGATCCTTCACAACACTGGCAGCTTTCTATGAACAAGCAAAAACCACAAATACTACACATGACATAGTTTGCTCTCCATCTTCCTAAAACAGAACTAGGTTCCTACCAACTTTCTACAAAGAACTGAGCTCACACATAAACAAGTAAAACCTCTGCAATATCTAAATTTAGAAACAAAAGGGACTGGAGTTCCAATTCTTAGTACTTTGGTCTTGGGCAGGGGGAACACATGCAACCCTGACCCAGGAAAAGAAGCGAAGTGTTAACTTTCTGGCAACACTCTTACCTCCTGGCAGTACTGAAGAACTTCTTCCTTTGTTCCCAGGCAGCTCTTGGTGCCTGTTGGGTCAGGCTCCCATTTCCCAGTCTGAATGTTCACATGCATGTTCAGCTTCCCACAAAACATCGCAATTTGAGGCTCAGCAACAGCAAAGCCCGTCCCAGCATTGGCTGCAAGAGCCTATCAAAAGAGAAACCAGAGACTTCAGGTTTAGTCAAAAGATATGCAGACAGGCACAGGCATTTAACAATTGATACAGGACCAGCATCTTACAGCTAAACTACTCGGTACAGCTCTACTTATTATACTTCAAGATCTAAAAGCTGAAAAGGAACCAAAGGGTGGCTAGAAGGTGCTAAAGTATGACTCCTGTAGGAATATTCTGATGTGATCTGGAAATGCAGAATCACCAAACTGGCAAAAAGCCTTAGCAGGGAAAGGCACTGTTGCCAAGCCTGACAACCTGAGTTCGACCCCTAGGATCCATGTAGTGGAAGGAAAGAACAGACTCCTGCAAGTTGTCCTCGGATCTCTGTGTGTGTCAAGGCCCTTGTATCCACTCAACCGCCACCCACCCCTGGGAGAAGAAAAAACCATAAAAAAAATAACTACCAAAAACTACATAGACCTGAAGTACCTTTAAGTTTGAAAGCAAGCATTTTAAGACAAACAAAAGGAAATTCAACTTTGTATTTATGGAAACTAATTCCTAAATATAAACAAGTTTGTACTGACTGACTCCTGGGCTCCAGGTCAAGCTACTGTAAATTAGAGTGTCTGAATATCAGGAAGGACAGCCAGTCTCTAACAGCCTCTACTGGTCTACTTCAAAGTGCAGTTGGCAAGAACAGGTATGGTTCACTATCAACTTTTGTTTATTTGTTATCTCTTTTCCAAAATGTCTTATAATCTCGGGTATTTACTTCTTCTCTTTCTCCCCCTCTGGTACTGGAGATTCAATCTAGGGTATCACACAGGTTAGGCCTAAACTCTATCACTGAACTAAATCCCTACCTCATCTATACATTTTTTATTTTGAGACAAGGTTACTCAGGCTTGTCTTAAACTCTTCCTGCCTCAGCTTCCTGAGTGACTGGGATGGTAGGCCTATAGTACTTTTACATAAACTAATTCTTGTTTCAGAAGTATGCCAGAACTTTAAACTGACCTTTGAGTGTATATAAACTGAAAAGCTAATGGGAACTCTAACCCTACTACTGCCCACTTGGAAGACCTTGAATCTGACTGCTGTCTGTTCTAATACAAGCTACCCATTCCTTCACACACAAAACATGAAAACAGAGAGCTGTTAAAACTTCCAGTAATTTACTTATTCACTCATACAGCAAAAACATCTTCATCAAGCAACTGTATTAACAAAGTGCTAAAGGCTCAGTATACAAAGCATGAGCAAAAAGTCGTGACCCCTACTTCCTCAGTACTCCATCTAGTGTCAAGTCAAAACTTACACTAAAAAAGTGACGGGATTCACAGTCCTACAGAGGAAAAGAACACAGCACTGAGAAAACATTAAAAAGAACATGACCTCAGTTTGAGCAGAGAGCTAAGAGAGGAAGTTTCCAGAAGAAAGTGAGGCTTGTGTGGCGGTGTGGATGAAGTGTGGTGTACTAGCACCAGCTCTACATTGTCTGGCACCAGAAGGATCTCACTTGAAGTGCTGAGAAATTTTAAATCAGAACTATCACTTCCAATTCCTTTTCTGGTTGCAGAGTAAAAATGAACTGTAAGCAAGCAGAGGAAGGGGTCGGACCACTGGAAGTGCACAGTCCAACAGAAGGATATTGCTAGCTTGGGCTACAGTGGTGTGCAGTAAGAGACTCAAGATCACAGAGAGAAAACAGCAAGACATGGTGATAGATTAAATATGGAGAACGAAGAAGAGGGTATCAAGTTAGGTTATTTGCAATATGCCCAGTATGCAAGGCTTCTCTCAAGCAATGTATCCTTGAATAACACCTGTGCATTTAAATAGTCAGTCCTTCATCCATGGAGCTATGTCCCAGGACTCCCAGAGAATACCTAAAACAATGTAGTACGTTGAACTGAATATATGCTTTTCCCATGTCATAATAAAAGTTAATGTATAAATTAAGCATAGTAAGAAAGAAAGAAACACCAAAGGGCTGGAGAGATGAATCAACAGTTAAAAGGACCCGGGTTCAACTCTTAGCACCTACATAGTGGTTCACAACCAACCGTAACTTCAGTTCTAAAGAAATGGGCATTCTCTTCTGGACTCTGCATGTACTAAACATGTACACAGTGCACAGGCATACATGCAAGTAAAACACCCATAAACATAAAATTAATTTTTTTAAAAGGAGAAAAAAACAAATTTGAAATATTGTTTCCTCAATTTACATATGAACTAGAGTTAAAGATTAAGAGTTCTTAATGTTTCAACTACATATGATCGTGTACGAATCCTTTAACATTGAAGGCAGCTACTAAACAAATAGGGTTTAGGGTGCCTATCTAATCATTCAGAAGACTGAGAGAACAGGGGACAGCATTTGACCCTTAAGTCCCCAGAATGATCACAGATAAGAAAGTGTTGATTAGTTGTGTGAGCTCACTGAGCCACAACATTGAAACGGTCCATTCTAGTGCATTCATCAGCCAAGACTGCATTCCACATGTTACTCATTACAGTTGTTGGCTACAAGACCACAAAAGTTTCAACTGTACAAATGCTCAGTTAATGGGTCAACCACAGAGGTCAATACATCAGTGTAAGTGCATTTGATTTCTGCACTGAGATGGTCAGTGTTATCTTCCCTAAAGAGTCTAAAGTATGAGAGGTTAAAGCAACAGGAAGGAGAGCAAAACAGCCAGATCCTCCCATCAGTTACCACCAAGAAAGAGTAATTGGAATCAATCCAGACAGCTAATAGTATACAGTGATTCACTTCTGAGTTCAGAAAGATTAATCCTTGTGGTCATGAGAGACTCTCAAGACAGTATCCTCTGAAATATAAAAGGCCTCTGTGGGCCACATCTAAGAATCAACTAATCAAACATACCCCGACCTCACCTAGAGTGTGACAGGGTCACCATTCTATGATGTTTGTACTTCTTTACTTGGAAATGCTCTTATTTAATGTGCTCTCCATTTTCTTAAGCACCGACTGTGCCTTGATCCATTACTTCAACATATAAATCAATCTGCTTCCTAATCTAACATGTTGCAAATGGGACTTCACTGCCAAGTCAGCACTTCTGATATCCTGTGAACTTAGAATCCTCTATGAAAGAAAATTAATGCCCCACGTGTCGGCACTTAAGCCAGTCCCTGAGATCTATGCACACGGCAGCACTCTCAGGGCTTTGAAAACAAACTACATCAATTGCTTTCCTATCCAATGCCTCACTTTACTTACTACTTCATTCTTAATAAGAAATGCCAATTTATTAATTTGGCTGAGAAAGAGTTCAGCTAGCTATCCAAGGAAAGGAATTCAACTTAGCAGTAGGTGCTCCTAATAATGTGAAGCAGTTTAAAGCATTTACAGTCAATGTACAAAATGTAGGTCTGAGCCTGCAACAGTCCGTCTGTTCGTAATATCACTTCAAGAGCCCAACCCCTGGGTGGAGCTCATAAGCTGCCCCCCTTCTCAAAGCTCTCCTACATCAAAGCTCATGCCTGAGCAGTTCTTTCCTCACTAAAGCTACTATACTGCCCCCAAATCAAATCTGGCCCTACAGTTTGATAAAGAGCCTGTGTACCATCTTCCCAGGGCAGGGTTTTCTCCTATAGCTGTGGTAATAAGGATTCATTAAATGGAAAGGCACTGTTTACAGCCCATTCCACCCAGCTCAGCTACCATAAACACAAGTGAAGCAGGTTTCTGCTGCATCTAGCTAGGCTTACAGGCTAGTGATAAGACACTCTTATTCAAACGTCCTTTCCTTTACACCTTAAAATCTTTAAAAAGAAAAATTAAATAACAATCAAAATTTGCAGAGCCTATACCATTTTCACTCCTCTTCTAGTGTTGACTAAAACTTCATGACCCAGAGGCTGGAGAGACAGCTCAGTGGTCAAAGGTACTTACTGGCTGTTCTTCCAGAACCCAGGTTCAATTCCCAGTACCCACATGTCACGACTGTCTGTAACTCCAGTTCCAGGCTTCTGACACCCTCACATAGACATTCATGCAGGCAAAAATCCAATGAACATAAATAAAAATTAAAACCAAAACACAAAAACTTTGTGACCCACAAATTCTAACAACCACTTGCCTTTAATCCCAGTACTCAGGAGTCAGGTGGTTCTGAGTTCCAGGCCAGCCTGGTCTATAGAGTGAGTTACAGGATGGCCAGGGATATACTGTTTGTCTCAAAATAAAACTTTAACAATTTAAATATATGCCCACAAAGTCTTCAAACATTTCTTATCAAAAGAAAGTGAAATACAATCTGTTGGGCTGGAGAGATGGCTCAGAGATTAAGAGCATTGCCTGCTCTTCCAAAGGTCCTGAGTTCAATTCCCGGCAACCACATGGTGGCTCACAACCATCCGTAATGGGGTCTAATGCCCTCTTCTGGCCTGCAGGCATACACACAGACAGAATATTGTATACATAATAAATAAATAAATAAACAAACAAACAAACACGTTTAAAAAAAAGAAGGAATACAATCTATTCTTAGCATACCTCAAGATATTTGTCTTGGGAGAAAGAACATGAAGTCGGTTGGGGGGATCTGGAAGAAGCTAATGGTAAAAGGATATTATTAAATTATACTGTATGAAAATTTTTAAAAATTATAAGGAAGGAAAAAATTTCTCTCAAGCTATGATACACTACAATAAGGAAGGCAATCAGAGTGAGAACACTAAGAGGATGCCAGTGTGAATGTCGTCAGCAACAAGACATTTAAGGAAACCAGTCAGGAAAAAACTGAGAGCAGTTACAAATCAGCAAAGACCAGGCACAAACAACGAGTGAATGCAGTGTGGGAGCTTAAACAGGATCCTGGAACAGGAAAAGGACATCGATGGGGGAAACCAGAGCAATCATTTGCATAAGCTGTGCCAACACAAGCTCCTGTACGTGCTCTGTGGGTTATGTAAGACATTAAGTTCACAGCCAGGCATAGGAGAATTCTGCAGTACTGTCAACTTTTACTTAAGGCCAAAAGATGAACACTTGAGAGCTGGTGCAGCTTATCAACAGCGCCTGCTCAGCAAGCCTGACAAGTGGGACAGAGCCCAGCACCACAAATGCAACAAGTGTTCTTGTGTTTAACCCTGATAAACTTCCTAGATTTCACTTTGAAGAGCATAGTTTCAACTTACAAATCCAATCTGTCAAAAAGACAACACAAACTGGGTCTGGGGGCATGTACCTATAGCCCAGCTACTGCGACGATTGGGGTGGGAGGACTGTTTGAGCCCAGAAATTTGAGGAAAGAGTGGGCAACACAGCCAGACCCTACCTCAAAAATGGGGACTGGGGGTGGGGGTAAAAGGAGCATAGGAATGAAAAGATCTTTTAGATCTTTAGGCAACCAGTAAGGATTTTCAGAGCACACTCAATAGCCGAAAAGCAAACGTCCTAATATAGTATATCATAGATATTACATATATTAAGCACTTTGGTTGTTGTTAAAAGTGTGAATTATAGTGGTTAAACTTGTCGATTTGACATTTAGAATCACTTAGACGATACCATCCCTAGGCATGCCTGTGAGGTCATGACCACAGGTACATACTTCATGGGCAGGGGTCTCAGGCTGAAAACAAAGGAAGTCGCATAGCACACATTCACCTCTGCTTCCTGACTGAGAAGGCAATGCAATCCAGAGCCATAAACTCCTGTTGCCCCAGTTAGAGCTCCTCTTAGCACCACATGGTACCTACTACCATGATGCTCTTTGCCCTCAAATCATTAGCCAAAACATACACCATTCTTTCCTCAAGTTGTCTTTGTCAGGAACTTTACAGGAGCATCAAGAGTAACTGACAGACTATGGTTTAGCGCCATGGTCCTCAACTTTCCTAATGCTGTGACCCTTTAATATAGTTCCTCATGTTGTGGTACTTAAATATAATTTTGCTATTCTGAAATCATAATGTAAATAAATATCAGATATGCAACCCCTAAAGGGATCAAAATCCACAGGTTGAGAACCACTGGTTCAGAACCTTCACAGCATCCTCTCCAACAGCATAAAAGGAAAAGTTCAACCTTCAAGCATTTCAACTATTTGACAAAACAGAACTCTTAAGCAATACGAGAAAAAAATAAATAAAAATAAAACAAAAGACTTGTTCTTAAAAATAACATCTAATAAGGCTGGAGAGATGGGTGGCTCAGTGGTGGTGAGCATTACTGCTGTTATACAGCATCTGGGTTCAGTTCCCAGCACCTATTATGGTAGCTTATGTAACCTCAGGTGATCCAATACACACATACAAGCAGGCAAACAAGACATAAAATGAAAATAAATGGTTTCTTCTAATGATGACATTACAATCAAAATCTTTGTATTTTGTATGCGTGTACATGTGCCTGCACATGCATGGTATATATGTGAAGGTCAGAGGCCAACCTTCTACCAAATGGGATTCAGGATTGGAACTGGGGTCATAGGTTTTCATAGTACACACAGAGCCATTTCTTCAAGCTACATCTCAAAGTTCTTGGCTTTATTATATTCCAGCTTAATTTTAATTAGAAAGAGGTAAAACTAATTATAGGGGAAAATTCAAAATATTAAAAGTTATTATTATCACAATGATATATATCGGCCATTAGGTGTTGTTTACAGGCACAACAGTTTGTACAAACAAAAAAATAACTTCACTGTGATTAGAGATTTAAATATTAAAGCAGAAATGAAGTATTGTTTCCAAGACTGGAAATGGTTTAGACTGTCTCCACGGCTTTTTTATAGGGACATGGTAATTTGTCCAACTAGATTATATTGATAAAAATCCAAGCACCATAATCAAATAGAAGCCTGACTTTCACTTTATAGGAGATGGAAACTGAGTCTTTCATAAAAAAGGCTGTAGAAAATATACTGAAGCTTAAAATTGGCTCCTGTTCCTGCCTAGTTGTTATCATAACACAGGAGGCCTAAGAAACATATTTCCAGGTGTACAGAGCCAATACGGACCTGTCTTGGATAAACAGCATTCTTACTGCACCCTGCTTCAAAAGTGGAGCATGGATGGTAGCTAAGTATGTGACTGTAAGTCCAGTTCCATCACCAACTCCTTGTACTACCTCTGAAGGTTACCTATCCCCATAAGTCTACTTTTTCTATTAAAATGATAGGCTAGGAGGACTGGAGAGAAGGATTAACAGTTATAAGCACTGGTTGTTCTTCCAGAGGACCTGGGTTCAATTCCCCAGCACCCACAAGGTGGCTCATGGTTGGACTCCACTTTCAGGGGACCCAATGCCTTCTCCTGGCCTCTACAGACTCCACAGACACCATACACACACACGGTACACAGACATATATCCATACAAATAAAATAAAAAACTGGAAAGAAAACTTCTAAAAGCTAAGCCAAGCATGGTAACTTATACCTCTAGATCTAGCACTTAGGGCAGAATAAAGAGGATTATTACAAGTTCAAGACCACTATGGGTTACAGTGAGACTGGGACGATGATGAGCTGTGAGAGCCTGAGAATATGAGTTGAACAGCCAGCATGAAAAAGAGTATGCAACAGCAGGGGCTTGTAATAGCAGTAGACAGGGTGGGGTGGGGCGGGGCGGGGGTGTTCCCATCAAAGTGAACTGGTTCCATCAAAGTCCCAGGTTTTATTGAGAGATCCTGTCTCAAAGGGGGTGGGGGTGGTTAATTCCTGAGGAATAACACCCAAAGGTGAGCCTCTGGTCTCCTTAAGAGTGTACATCCATGCTCTTCTGCAAGTCTGCTCCCGACCCCCACAAATACACACACCATTTAAAAAAATGTGTGTGTGAGATATTGTATGAGCTTATGTAAAACGTTTACCAGAGAAACATAACAGACCTACAATAAATCATGACTTTAAAATAAAATTTAAAACGAAGTACTTGAAATACTGCTTATCATGCAAAAAGAGTTTAAGTGCTGGTGACCATTACTATCAGGATTTACATTTCTTCATTTGTAGAACAAGGCTACTAATACCTACTCCTCCTCTCTGGCCCATTGTGGGGATTAAATTAAGGTAATTCATAGAAGCATTAAGTGCAATGTCTACTGCAGAACAAGCACCATTATCACTGTGCTTGCTCCTGAAGATTTAGTTCACACTTGCTACAATTACACACAACTGGGCTTAAATCAGAGGCACTCAAATGACGAACACATGAGGACCCCCCATGATATCTATCCTTCCAAATACAAGCTGGTACGACACAGGTTTATTTTTTTTATGTTATTAAATTTGGAAATGGATTTAAAAAAAAAAACAGGTTGCATTATTGCTCCATACTTTATTTTGTGGGAACTCAGTCATCAAATATTTATGTGAACAGCCCCTGTCATTTTTAAAGAAAACTACCAGGAGCTGATGGTTTCGTGGCTCTGAACCATTTTCCAGCTGAAGCAGAAGCGAGGTTAAGATGAATCTACTACTACCACCACAGCACACTGAGACTGAGCTACCGTGGCAGGTGAGATGGCTCAGCAGGCAAAGTGCTTGCTACACAAGCCAGGTGATCCGAGTTTAATACTCAAAACCTGTGTGAAGGAAGAGATTTACTCCACAAAGATGTCCTCTTACCTCACAAAAGTACTACACACCTCGCCCCCCCACCCCCCCACCCACAATATTAACCACAGCACTATAATCTAAATCTTTATGGTTTTGTTTACCTTTTTGTGAGCTTCAAACATACACACGAAGTATTTTGGTCATATTCACCCTCGATTTGTTTTCTTGATATCATTCCATCTACTCATTAGCTATAAAATCTTACAGGAAGTTAATCCTTCTCGATTTGGTTTTTTTTTTTTTTTACTTTGGTGCAACATAAATGAATTTTAGTTCATATAATAGATGAGAAACCTCCAAATCAAAGGGTGAGGCTTTTGTTCAGTCTGTAACAAATCAGCGTCTACTTTCTCAAGGAATACCACTTGGAAATTCACTGAATCACATTTGTCTCTGATGACACAGCAGCCATTTGCAAAACTCTGCAAAGCTTGCCAGCTAACTGCAGAAATCAGGATGCCAAGGGGTTTATGTATTAATACAATATGACCTAAATCATGTAAACTTGGGTTTAATCTATTAACTCTTTGGCACTAGCATTACTTAGGCTGTTACTAAGAGCTGCATATGCAAGGTTAGGGAAAATGTAGAGGAATGGATTTACTCACATCTTAAAGGGAGAAATGATTTCAAGTAGCAAACACCCAGGAAATGCTATGGATTAAATTTTCATAATGAAATACACTCAACCTACATTATTCTTAGTGAGTCACATAATAGAAATGATGGAGCATTTTCTACAGAATACCCAAACACAAGCCTAGCAATCCTCTTACACTGTAAGTAGCCTCTGGCTGATCTGGTGCTCTAGAATGTTTTGTTTTTATATGAATCAAATCACTGTCAATCAAGTAATTGTAAGCATCTTTTAAGTTCTTACAAAGTTTCTTAAAATATTCTACTTACAGATGATTTACTAAAATGAATATTTACCTTGGAGATGGTTACCAAGTCTGAGAAACTATCCAGCATTTCCTTTTAGCTAAAATATATGTAACACAGTGTCAGGACTTCAAATACGAATAGACAGTCTGTCAGACTTGAGACTGATTCCACACCAGCTCACTTTCCCTTTAATATAGCTGGGAAAGGATAAGAAAACTAATCCACATAACTGGAAACACTTATGATTTCACACAAAGGATTATTTTGAGGGTGGGAGGAGGTTTGAAATGGGATTCTCTGTGTAGCCTTGGTTGTCCTAGAACTTGCTCTGTAGATCAGGCAGGCCTCAAACTCAGGTCTGACTGTTTCTGGCCTCCCAAGTGCTGGGATTAAGGTATGCGCCACCACCACAACATTATAGGATTTTTTAATATTTATTTTCAAGTGTTAAGTTTTTCACTTGCCATGTATGTCTTGTACCATATGCACATCATTCCCTGCAGAGGTCAGAAAAGGGCGTTTTGGGGACTGACATGGAACTGGAGTTAAAGACCGTTTTCAGCTGCCACATGGGGCTGAGAACTGTCTTCTGCAAGAGCAGCCATCTCTCCAGTTCCTAGGGTCATTTTTACTGATGCTTTAAAGCAGAAGTTCCCCAGACACCTACTAGGGAGCTAAGGTTCATAACAGGTGTTTAACAACATCCTGGAAAGTGAGAAATATAAAGTGGTGGTTTGGCTAAATAGCAGAATGCTTGCCTAGACTGCATGAAGTTCTGGGTTCAAACTTCAGCACTGCACCATAAAAAGATGGAGGCAGTGGGAGGTGAACACATGTGGTGCTAGTGTACACGCATGGTACAGTATGTAAGGCTATAGATTTGCTGTCTTCTTTTGAGACTAAGTGTCCTGAATTCTAAGATACCTTCCTTCTTTTCACCTTTTGTTATTAAAGTCATAAAATGATAGCAATGGTAAGCAGGTAGCTTTTTAAAAAATATATATTTTTTTTTATAATGTGAAGTAATTGCAATCTTATCTACCCCAAACTTCCTTGTTGAGCTCCTGAGATAGCTTAGTTAGTGGTAAGGTCATTTGCTGTGAAGCAGAATTTGATCCCCGTGGTCCACATGATCAAAGGATAAAACAATCTCAGGCTGTCCTCTGGTTGCCACATGTACACTGCTGGCAACAAAATAAATGTTTAAAAATATAAAAAAAACAAATATTGGAAGTCACAGACCTAGCTAGCTCTTTATTTCCAAGAGTATGATGCTGAGTGGCAAGAAATTCTTGGGTGGGCTGGAGAGATGGCTCAATAGTCAAGAGCATTGCCTGCTCTTTCAAAAGTCCTGAGTTCAATTCCCAGCAACCACATGGTGGCTTACAACCATCTGTAATGAGGTCTGGTGCCCTCTTCTGGACTGCAGGCATACACGCAGCAGACAGACTATTGTATACATAATAACTAAATAAATATTAAAAAAAAATTCTTGGGTGAGTCACCTATACCTTTTTTTTATAACAAAAAATAAAAAATTTTAAGACTAAATAATTTTCATAGGACAGAAAGAAGTTTAAAGAAATGTGCTGGGCGGTGGTGGCGCACGCCTTTAATCCCAGCACTTGGGAGGCAGAGGCAGGAGGATCCCTGTGAGTTCAAGGCCAGCCTGGTCTACAAGAGCTAGTTCCAGGACGGGCTCCAAAGCCACAGAGAAACCCTGTCTCGAAAAACAAAATAAATAAATAAATAAACAAACAAACAGTTCTGTTAAGTATTTTCCTAAGTGCAAGCAATATAACATATCAATCTTGATTAACAAATTTTAACTTTTAATGTCCATTGACGCTGTGAGAATAAGAAAAATATGAAATTGCTCCACCCTCAAGTTCAAAGCAAGTCAAAAGACATCTTTCTTATGGTTTATGTAGCATTTAAATTTAAAAGTAAATAGACTGCACTATCAGCATGCACCAGATCTGCTGTCAAACAATAATTCTTCCTGCCTTGGACCAATGCCCAAGTGCATTACTGTAATTATCAGCAATTTAAAAAATAAAGTAATAAAGCTAACACACTCCAAAAGTCAGTGTGTTTACTGCTTGCCGAGTGGGCCATTAGCCTTCCTTGATACAAGTCACCTATCTACTAAGCAAATGCATAAAAGGGAGCAGGAAAGGTTACACTCAAGTAAAAGGAGTAAGGGTGAATGCACAGTGAACACCCCACTCAGCAGAAAGAGCAACAGCACTTTAGTTCTGTTACTCAGGTGCCACCAGGGTGCTAGATCAGCCTTTGCTCTCCAGGATCCTGTCTCCACCCAACCCTGGGTCCCAGAAACACTAGTTTGTTCCAAAAGAACAGCATGGCTAGTATGGCCTGCAAGGCCAACAGTGAACAGTCCCTGGTTGAGTTCATCTTCCCACACATTCGAGAGCACTCTCACTGTTGGGCCGAGCCATGTTGCCTCTTCCCAAGCCTTCCCCAAACAGATGTGCTCTCACCTTTCAGGACTCTTCGCGGTGGACACCCTCAGAGGCTGCCTGGCAGCCCTAGCCAAGTGAAGGTTCCTCCCCAGCCTTGCTCATGTGCTCGCCATGCCCACTTCACGGAGCTAGAGGTTAAGGCACTTTTTCTAATGTCTAGCTAGTATTAGGACCTAGAATACAGCAAGTCATCAATTATTCCCAGAAGAGAATCAGGCTCTAAACTCTGAGCTCTTGGATTCCCTTTATGTAATAATTTCCCTAAAGTACAGTCAACAGTGATTCCTAGGTCAGCACAGCATTAGCTTGTGTATCAGCAGACCTACGAACAAGAAATATGTGCTCAGGAAATATGTGCTCCTGCATCGGGCAGCTCGCAACCACAATTCCATCTCCAGAGGATCTGATACCCTCTTCTTGCCTCCACATACACACCTGTGTGTATGTGAATTCAGACATACATACATACACATCTGTTTTTTAAAAAATCTTTTAGAGGCAGGCGGATCTCTGTGAGTTCGAGGCCAGCCTGGTCTACAAGAGCTAGTTCCAGGACAGGCTCCAAAGCTACAGAGAAACCCTGTCTCGAAACCCCCCCCCCAAAAAAATCTTTTAAGGGGCTGGAGAGATGGCTCAGAGGATAAGAGCACTGACTGCTCTTCCAGAGGTTCTGAGTTCAATTCCCAGCAACCACATGGTGGCTCACAGCCATCTGTAATGAGATCTGGTGCCCTCTTCTGGCCAGCAAGCATACATACAGACAGAACACTGTATACATAATAAATAAATCTAAAACAAAACAAAACAAACTTTTAAAAGAAACTAAGCAAGGTGGGGAAAAGGGAGGTGGGGGAGGGAACATGAGGAGAGGAGGGGGAACTGGCTGGTATGTAAAATTAATGAATTGATTAATAAAAAAAGAAACTAAGAAAAATAAATGACTAAATAAAAATCTATGCAGGAGGGCAAGCTTCAATTTTGAAAGCTGCAATCTTTTCCAAAGGACCTTTTTACATACATGGTTTGAAAAGCTACACAATATAAGGCAGGAGCACTATACTAACTTAGTCCCAGTCCAACATGAGCATAGCCCTCAGAGGTAGCTGTTTACCTCCTCTTTTCTTAAATTCTTAGCATTTTCTTGGTCTTTCAAAGCAGACATTAAAATTTTGATTTTTAATTTGAAAATGTCATGTTTCATTTGTGGTGTTTGTGCCACGACACATGTAGAACTCAGAGGACAACTTCCAGAAGTTAGCTCTTCTATCTTGTAAGCCATGGATATTGCAGCTGGGTTGTCAGGCTTGGCCCTAGGCACTTCCTTCACCTCCCTGGCTCTACACTTCAAGTTCTGAGCTCTTAAGCCATCATGCTTACTATCTTAAAGTACCTACTCCCTTGCCCTGTTGGTTAAAGCAGTACTCATTTCTAGCACATACATACAATTTCTTTTTTTTTTAAAGATTTATTTTTATTCTACATATGGGTGTTTTGCCTGCATATATTTCTGTATGGCACGTGTGTGCCTGGTATCCAAGAGGTGAGAGCAGGATGTCAGATCGCCTGAACTAGAATTACAGATGACTGTAAGCCACCATCTATATGGGTACTGGGAATTGAACCTGGGTGTGCTCAACAAGCAAACAGTGATCGTAACTACTGAGCCCATACTTGGGTATCTGTTTCTCCCTAGATGTCTTAGCTAGTGTTCTACTGCTGTGAAGAAACACCAGAACCCAGGCAACTCTTATAAAAGGGCACGTTTAATTTGGGGCTTGCTTATAGTTTCAGAGGCTTAATCCATTATCATCATGGCAGGAAGCATGACAGTACTCGGGCAGACAAGGTCCTGGAGAAGGAACTGAGAGTTCTATCTGATCTGCTTGAAGATAGCAGAAGAGGGAAAACTGGGCCCAGCATGGGCTTTTAAAACCCCAAAGTCCACCTCCAGTGACACACTTCCTCCAGGCTATACCTCCTAATCCTTCTCAAATAGTAGTGCCCTTCTAATGACTTAGCATTTAAATATACTCGCATTTGGGGACATTCTTATTCATACCACCACACTAGAGTTACCAACCGTATCTGTCCTTTTATCTGCTTAGTGTCCCATACACAGACCTGAAACTGCCAGAAAGGCCCATGAACACCCTGCAGTGCACACACTGAGTCTGCTGCTTTTCCTTTTTTCCTGAAGCCAACACTCCTCCCACTTTTCACCTCCCTACTCCATCTGGACCCACTGTTCTCTAGGCCTGAGGTCATCAGTCCTTAGATTCCTTCCTCTTTCCTCTGGTTTCCTCACTATTTTTGTCTTTCGTGACTAACTTCCGTTTTAGGAGCTCACAGCTTCCTCAAAAAACACCTAAAAATAGAAAACTTCAAACATAACAGATCTCAAAAGGGCTTTTATTTTATGCACACACTTTATGGGTAATATACATAAGTAGTAAATTCTGTCTGGAAATTGCATTTTCCCTCAGAATTTGAGGTCTTCTGGCACTGCTGCTAAGAGCCAATTTGATGCTTCTGTGAAGGCCTGTTTTTCCCGACTTTCCCAATATTTAGCATTGTTTACCTTCAACCTAGTATGCCTTGCTGTGGCCTCATGTCTGTCACCAGACCTAGCTCTTAGCTGGACTGCACAATTTCCCATATGCAGTCTGATGTTTCCAGTCCTTAGGGTTTCCTAGACCAAGTCTCTAGTTTCTTTTTCTTCCCTCTCTTCTTTCAGTTCAGTCCTACTGATTTTTTTTCTCAGTATTATAAGGTGCTATCATCACAAACAGTAGAAATAAAAAAGTCCCGGTAACTCATTTCTAATCATTCCAGTTCAAATTGGCACTAATGGTCTATGATGGTTGCCTCATTGGTACATTTTCTAACGCAGATTCAGCATCTTCACCCACATACATCATATCCACAAATTCACAATGGCCCTGCTTGGTGAGAAGCTCATGAGGCTTGAAGCCATGCTGTATATTCAATCTTTTAAGATCAATATTAAAGATATTTTAATCTGTCCTGAGTATTACTTTTATTGTTTTTATAAAACACTGAACACCATTCAGTTTCTATGACTTTTATCAATGCACAAGATTAATCGTTCAAAATAATACCCAGCAGGATGTTTTTTAATGTAGATCCTGAAGAAGCTAGAAAGCCTCAAATAACCATTTCTCTAATAGTTTCTGTAAAAGACAGAGGGGGGAAGATTTGTTCTAGTTTCCTTCTGCTATGATTAAAAACACTGACAAAAAAAAAAAAACAAAAGCAACAAGCAACTTAGGGAGGTGAGGATTTATTTGGCTTACCATTCCAGATCACAGTCCATTATTGAGAAAAATCAATCAGGAATTTGAAGCAAGTACCTGAAAGCAGGCCTGCTGTTCCATGCAGATCTATAACCTCGGAACTCACAGCCTAGGGAATACAGCAAGAAACCATGGATCCCTTAAGAATATGCTTGACTAGCTTTCTTATAAAAGCCTGGACCAGCTGTCCATAAAGGGCTGGATCCTCCCACATTCATTAGCAATCAAGACAATCCCCCACAAACCTGCCCACACGGCAATCTGATCTGGGCAATCTCTCAATAGATTCCCTTCTAGGTTGTGCTAAATTCACAGTTAAAGCTAACTAGGTTGCTCTAAAGAAAAAACATGCAAGGTTAAGCAGAAATACTGGTGGGAAGGGAATTAAAAAAAAGTCACCAAAGGCTCTGTTATCAATTATGGCTCAGGGTAGAGCCCATATTCAACAGTGCGGTGAGAACTGCAGAATGAGAAAATTACCAGCAGCTCATTACTTGAAGTTTCATTTTCCATGGTTTCCATTATCTACAGACTGTGGACTAGAAATATTACAAGAGAAATTCTGGAAATAAATTCTTAAATTCTGAATTGCTTACCATTCTGAGTTACAAAATGAAATTTCTCTCTGCCTAGGGCACAAACCATTCCTTTGTCTTATGTTGCTACCCCATAAGTCATTTAGTAGCTGCCTCAGTTAACAAACTGTTCCAGCAATGTACTTAAGTAACAGCACGTGTTTAAGTAACCTTTACTCCACCTAGGCACAAAAGCGGTGATGGTAGCAACTCAAGCCTGCTTTTTCTTTCTTCATCCCTCCATTCACGTATTTTTTGATATCGATTAAACCAAGGACCAAGCATGCACACCATAAAACGCTCCTTTCACATACCATATCACACTATCACAAGGGGCAAGTTCAGTTCAGTAAGATACATTCATGCTAACTTACTTATTCACGGCGCTGTTAAAATTTATCCTGCTTACTACTTACGAGTATAACTTACTGCACCTAATTTATTAAGCTTTATCACAGATGTGTGCGTGCATGCGTACGTGTGTGTGTGTGTGTGTGTGTGTGTGTGTGTGTGTGCACCCGAAAAAACACAGAGTTCAGGGCTCTGCAGGTTCAGGAATCCATTGCACATTTTGGAACAGACCTCTCACAGGTGAGGGAGACCATGAGATCATGTCTAAATCAACTTTTCCTTCTTCCTTTTTAACAAGGGTTGAAAACATCAAATGCCTTATACATAACAAACAGAAAACAGGACAAGTGAGCACAGCATTTCTTCACTGACTAAAGGAGCCTGTTTCTACTTGGCTCATGCTGTCAGATAGCCTCATTTCTTCAAAACCTGGCAAGATTTTTTTGCATTAAAACTCCTATTACTTGAAAATGAAAATATGTACCTAGAATTTAAGTACATTTAAGTCTAACATGGTAAGGACAAAATAACATAGGTACAAGGCCACACTCTGTTTGCAGGCTGCATATTTTTTTCCTTTCCTTTTTTCTTTTTTAAGACCTAAATTTAACATACAAGGCTTTAGAGTAAAGAGGACTGACGATCTAAAAGAACAAAATTTGGCAAACCCAAAAGGCAAAGTATAAATCAGAATTTGATTGATTCTGTTGATTACAAAATTACTATACTGATTAACTTTAAAGACCTTAGCATTTGGGGCTGAGGATGTAACTCAATGGCAGCGTGTATGGTTAGAACGTGCAAGGCCCTAGAGATTCACTCAAGACTGAAAGATAATTCTGACAATTGCAGATGGGAAGACTTAATATTGTTAAAATAACACTATGACCCAAAGCAATCTACAGACTCAGTGCAATCTCTTATCAAATCTCAACAGCTTTTTTTTTTTTTTTTTTTTTTTTTGATTTTCGAGACAGGGTTTCTCCGTAGCTTTGGAGCCTGTCCTGGAACTAGCTCTTGTAGACCAGGCTGGCCTCGAACTCACCGAGATCTGCCTGCCTCTGCCTCCTAAGTGCTAGGATTAAAGGCGTGCGCCACCACCGTCTGGCCTCAACCGCTTTTTAAAAAATAGAAAGGCCACCGTAAAGGTCATTATAGGATCGCAGAACCTTGAAAAGAAGCATTTCAGAAATAAACCATGTGACAGGAAAAGGAAAAGTCCTTGAAAACAGATGGTCCTGACTGGACAGCAACCTCTAAGGATGAAACGGACCCTACCTTACATTTCATGTAAAATAAAGGCCCTGGGGAGATGAGTTGGTGGGTGAGAGCACTCACTGGGAAAGCAAAGGACTCACAATCTAATCTAATCCCCGGCATCCACATAAAAGCTGCGGCATGGCTGCACATACCTGGAACCCAGCTTTAGGAGGACGAGGCAGGTGGCTCTCAGGAGTGTGCCAGCCAGTCAGTCTAGCTGAGACACTGAGCTCAGATTCAGAGGGATCCTGTCTCAGAGGAAGGGTGTAGACAGAAACATTCATTTCCCAACTGCTAAGACCACACAGAAACTATATTAATTACACACTGTTCGGCCAACGGCTTATGTATATTCCAAGCTAACACTTACATCTTAAATTAACCCATTTCTATTCATCTGTGAATCACCATGAGGTTGTGGCCTATTGGTAAGGTTCTGGTTGGCAGGGAGTCTTTCTCCTTTGGCAGCTACATGGTATCTCCTTGACTCCACCTACTTTCTCTCTATATCTCTATTCAGATTTTCCACCTGGCTTTACTCGACTAAGCCACTGGCCAAAAAAGCTTCTTTAATAACCAATGGTAACAAAACATATTCATAGCATACAGAGGGGAATCCCACATCAAAAGGGACTAAACATCTTCCTCTGGTTTCTTCAGGCACACATGTACACACATTCTCACACAGATTAACTCAAAACTATGGAACACGTAAGCTTTAAGCTACAACTCTCAGAAATCTTAAGGGAAAAATTCCATGACAATATTTCTCAGATATAGCATTAAAACAGGTAATTACAGGGAAGAAACAGAATTCTAAGTTTCACTTTATCAAATTTAAAAACTGTACATCAAAGGACACTATCAAGAGTGAAAAGACATGAAACAGAGTATTTGCAAGTCACTGTTCTGATCCATATCCAGAAAAATAAAATATCCAGATAAAATTTTTAAAAAATCCAGAAAAATAAAATTCCTACAATTCAACAGCATCAAACTATCTAGTCTGAAAACAAACATTTTGAAAAGGCATTTCTTCAAAGAAAAGCCAACATGAAAGGACATTCAGTACCACTAGCTATCATACTAACAAACCCATACCACAGCAAAGATGCTGCTGCACAATTAGGATGCCTGTTATTGAAAACTAGTAACTCTTGAGGGGAAAAGAATCACTGTCAAGGATATGGAGAACCAGGGACCTTTGCCCACTGCTAATGGGAATGTGGAATGTAGAGTCACTGTGTAAAAAGTTTGGTAGTTTCTCAAAATGAAAACAGAATTGCCAAACACCCAGCAATCCCACATATGGCTACGTGGCCAAGGGAACTAGAGCATGATCTGGACAGTGCTCACTGTAGCACCAACATGCAAAACAGTGTACCCCACTATCCTAGCACCCAAAAGGCCCCTTTTCAATGCCTGGCAAGGAAAAGCAAACAAGAGATAATAATAAATGTGGGTGTAATCCCAGAACTAAATGGCAGGAGAACCAGGAGTAAAACAACCAAAAGGGGGAGGGGAAGAGAGGGAACAGAGGGAGTGGAAGGAGAAAACCCTGTCTTTACAACAACATCAGTTAGCAGGGAAGACATTGTTGCAGAAAATAAACCAGTGAGAGGTCAAAACTGATTGATTCCACTAGAGTATGTCATCTGAAATAGCAAAACTCAGAGAAAAAGAGATCATAATGGTGGTAACCAGAGGCTGGGGGGGGAGAAAAAGTTACTATTCAACGGGTATAAGTTTCTTCATAAGTTCTAGAGATTCACTATACAGCTCTGTCTAATACTTAATAGTGTATTGTGTGCTTAAAATTTTAAGAGTGTTAGCAAGAGAGCTTGGAAGGCAAAGTGTGTATTCCCCAAGAATACAGACCTGGGTTTGATCCCCAGAACCCACATAAAAAATGCTAGGGACAGTAGCATACATTACAAATGCCACAGAACAGGTGGGGGCCAAGCAGATCCCTGGGGCTCACTGACCAGCCAACTTAGCCTATTTGGCAAGCCAATGAGAGATGCTGTCTCCAAAAAACAAGGTGGAAGGTGCCTGAGGAACAAGGATGACAACTACACACATGTGCACTCAGACATACATATACCAACATATAAATATATATCCAGGGGCTGGAGAGATGGCTCAGTGGTTAAGAGCACTGACTGCTCTTCCAGAGGACCCGGGTTCAATTCCCAGCACCCACATGGCAGCTCACAACTGGCTGAAGATCCAGTTCCAGGGGATCTGACACTTTACACCAATGCACATAAAATAAAAGTTAAATAAACCATTAAAAATATTTAAAAATAAATAAATAAATAAATAAATATCCATAGATCTCACATTAAATGTTACCAACAATAAAAAGTTAACTTTTAAAATTTTTAAATTTTCATTTTATATATATATATATATATATATATATCTTACTACAAACTCACAAAGATGTGGATTTTTGAATTGTGTGATTTAAAGAATTTCTGTATCTTTTGGCTAAGATGTAAACTATTATGAAATAAACCTATATAATCAGTAAAGAAAGGGGGGATGAGATAGATTAAAATATCCTATATTAAAACACTAAACAAGCATTGACTGCCATTTTGTGCACAGAATCGTCTTTTCACTCATCTCAGGAACTATGGTGCCTTCAGTTATGTTCTGTCATAACACTCTGCACAGCAATTCAATTCATGCTCACTAATAATGATTAACTATGCAGACCTTCAAATGAACCAATTACCATGTCAACACCTTCAACTTTTAAACAGTCAAATCCAGAAGTCCTTTACAAGAAAATGTAAATGCATTTTTTATTTGGCGTGTGCCTGCTTCTCAGTACATGCACCATGTGTGTGCAGATGGCTTCAGAGACTAAAAGAGGGTGTCAAGTTCCCCAGAACTAGACCACAAGTGTTTGTGAGTCTCCCAATGTGAGTGCTGGAACTGGAACTCGGGTCTTCTGCTAAGTGCTCTTAACCACTGTGCCATCTTTCCAGTCCTCCGGATATTCTTTTAAGTAATAATTTTAGTTAAGAATTGTAAAATTCCACTATATGCTATTTTCATTAGAGAAATGTTAGGAACATGTGAGATAGAGGGGTCAGCAGCTGCGAGCACTTGCTGCACAATCATGAAGACTGGTGTTTGGAACCCCAGGACCCACATGAAACTGGGCACAGTGGCTGCTATCTGCAATCGATTTATCAAGACAAAGAGGGTGGCCCTTGAAGCTCACTGGCCAACCAATCTAGCTGAATTTGAGAGCTCCAGGTTCAGTAAGAGACCCTGTCTCAGAACTACGGTAGAGTGAATGAGGAAGACACCAACCTTTGGTCACCACCCCCAACACAAATAAAACAAAACACCACATGGACAAATTACAAAAATATGCCTACCATTTAGGTCTTCTGCTATTAGCATGCTGGCAGATTATCAAATCTCAATTACTTCAAGTGTTTGGGTGGAAGGAGAGAAATGCTTGAAAATTTAGTTTTTAATATATCCCTATATAATGTACCCACTGCACATGATCACCAAAATTCAAGATTTCCACCTACAAAGCACCAAAAAAGCAACAGTCTATCAACCAAGTGCTTTTCATTGGTATTTTTTAAAAAAGCACTTTTGTCTATCATCTTCTCATACACCCTTAAGATATGTGTAAAATACATCAAAATATAGTCAACCACTTGATAGTGGCAAGCCCTTCTCTAAAAATGCACTCAATGTATTTATGTAAAGTGTATGCATCTAAATCAGAATTGAGGGTATGGAAGGCTACTTCAGAGGGTGAGTACTGTCCACTTAAAATTTCAGCAAGTCCAAAATTTCCAGACCGTGAGGGTGAGTCAATTAAAAGTAATTTCAAACCAGGCGATGCTTTAAAACATTTAATGTCCTGCAAAGTTACTCAATATGTTAACTGGAAAAAATGAGTTGCAAAACTATAAGGGAACTCTACTATTTGAGAAATAAGGATAGACAGAAAACAAAATAGGCTATTTATCTGGATGGCAATTTACTTTTTTGTTTTTGTTTTGCTTATCAGTATTTAAATTGCTCATAGTGACTACATAATTCTTCCTTAATGAGATTTATGGCAAGTCACCACAAAAATCACTTGAGAAGAATCTATTTTTTAAAAACTTTTCATGTGTAACAGGCATGTATGCACCCAAACACCACTTAGCACACACTTCAGCTCATGCTAAGCACTGAGCTACAGCAACCTAGTCCTTTATAGGTATTTATAACAACCTAGTCCTTTATAGGTATTTATAACAAGACATTTTAAGAAGCAAGTATAACCTGAGATACTTCACACAGGTTCAAGTAGCATTGTGCTACTATGGGAAACCTGAATTCCTAACATGCTAGTGATTTGGTAAGAAAACTGAAAAATCATATTTTTCTTTCATTTTATACGACTAATGACCACCTAAATGATGAGTGCCTAATGGTTAGGCTTATCCAAGTGTCTTGATACTCAAACTGATTTGAGATACCCTACCTCAAACGCCAACTGTCCTCCAGTCAGCACAATGTACAGAGCAAGTTCCCACTTACTCGTCCGGACTGGGTAAGTTACTTTTATGTGCTCGCCTCAGTTCATACATCTGCAGAACAGATAATCGTAGCTCCTGCCTTAAAGCGGCTGTCCTGCTCCAATGGATACGAAAAATACCAAGCACTGTAACTGCTCCAACCAACAAAAGACTGCTAATCATTTCTACTTTCCTAATTACTTAAAGATTCACAGGAATACCAGCCCCAACACACAAATACCATAATTTCAGACAAACTGCCCAAGGTATCAAAACATGTTCAAACACAATATTGGGAATTTCAATTGTGTACTGGCTGGTTGTGTGTCAACTGGACACAAGCTAGAGTCATCAGAGAGGAAGGAGCTTCGGATAAGGAAATGCCACCATGTTGTAAGGCATTTTCTCAATCAATGATCAGTTGGGGAAGGCACAGCTCATAGTGGGTGGTGCCATCCCTGGGCTACTAGTCCTGGGTTTTGAAAGAAAAAAGGCTGAGCAAGCCATGGGGAGCAAGCCAGTAAGTAGCTCCCCTCCTTTAATAATGAACAGCAATATGGAAGTGTAAGCCAAATAAATAAACCCTTTTCTCCCCAACCTCCCTTTTAGTCATGGTGTTTCATCTCAGTAATAGAAAATAGAAACCCTAACTAAGACAAACTGTGACCTAAAAATAACATTTTCAATTACAAAACTGGAATTAAGAATTCAATGGATGAACAGGGCTGTGGTGGCATATGACTTTAATCCCATCACTCAGGAGGCAAAGGCAGACAGAGTTCGAGGCCAACCTAGTCTACAGAGCAGTTTCAGAACAGCAGAGAAATCCTGTCAAAGGAAAGGAAGGAACGAAGAGAATTCCATGAATAGAACTGGAAAGAGAGCTCAGATGGCAGAGTGCCTGTTTAGTATGTACCAGGCCAGGGTTCACCCACAGCAAGGCACAAGCTAGGCACTGTGGCATTGACCCAACAGGCAGAAGCAGGAGGACCAAGCTCACTGTGGCAGCAGATGATGACACCATCCTGGTCTACATGACTCCCTGCCTCAAACAAAGAGAAAAAGAAAAAGCAATTTAGTGGGGCAATGTCTTAAGATATTTTTTTGGAGTCCTATAGGAAAAGAGATAATTAGGCAGAATCAGTTATTTAAATAGGTATTTAGATATTTTTGAAAAGATAATGGCCAAAAACTTTCTAAAAGTAATGAAAGACACCAAATCACACATATTCAAAGAGGTTCACATGTGTACCTCACACCTAAAAGCCAGGTGACAGAGGACACTTGCTGAGGATAGCAGAAGAGGACCAGCAACAGAGTAAGTTCAAAGTCATCCCGGGCTATGTGAGATTATCTTAAAAATAAAAAAAATAAATGCATAAATAAATAAGTCACACCTAAATATACAGTAGAAAATTTTTTTTAAGTTTTATTTATTTATTATGTATACAGTATTCTGCCTGCATGTATCCCTGAAGGCCAGAAGAGGACACCAAATCTCACTGCAGATGGTTGTGAGCCACCATGTGGTTGCTGGAAATTGAACTCAAGACCTTTGGAAGAGCAGGCAAAGCTCTTAACCACTGAGCCATCTCTCCAGCCCTAGTAGAAAAATATTTAAGAGATGGCTCAGTGGTTAAGAGCTTTGCCTGCTCTTCCAAAGGTCTTGAGTTCAATTCCCAGCAACGACATGGTGGCTCACAACCATCTGAAATGAGATCTGATGCCCTCTTCTGGCCTGCAGGCAGACACACAGACAAAATATTGAATACATAATAAATTAATTAATTTAAAAAAAAAGAAAACTATTTAAGTACAAAACTCAACAAAAAAACATTTTTTTTTAAATAATGAAAATGCCAGGAAATGGTGGTACACACCTTTAAACCCAGCACTCGGGAGGCAGAGACAGGTGGATCTCTGTGAGTTCGAGGCCAGCCTGATCTACAGAGCAAGTTCCAGGACAGGCTCTACACAGAGAAACCCTGTCTCAAAAAACTAAAAAGAATAGAAACATAGAAACAGAATATTGATATAGGAGTTGGGGAGATGGCTCAGACAATAGTGATTTATATAAATGATTTGAAACATTCAGTACCAGGAATGGACTATGATAAAAGAGCTACCACACCTGGTACCGGTGTAACTGAAAATTTTTTTAACATTTGGTGTATGCATGTGCTATGTGAATGTGGATGGGTGTGTATGTGCCATAGTATAGGTATGGAGGTCAGAAGACAACTTCAAGAGTCTGTTGTTTCCTACCACGTAGGTCCTGCAGGTCACGAAAGCTCAATGACAAGCACCTTTACCTGCTAACCCATCATTGCTGTTACAACAGATTGGTAACAGAATTTCTATTTATCATTTTAAATTATTATTATTGTTGTGTGTATGATGGAAGGCATGCACATGTCAAGGAATGTTTGTGGAGGTCAGATGACAACTTTGTAGGGTTGGTTCTCCCCTTCCAACTTTATATAGGTTCTGGGGAGTCAAGCTCAGCTTGTCAGGCTTGTATAGTAAGCACTTTACCCACCAAGACATCATGCCAGCTCTTTTATCTTCTGAAAGATCATATTTCACTTCTGGGTATTGACGGTTATAAGTCACTTATTAGGGTTAAATGGCTTTGAAGAGAATCTGTAGCTCTTTTCTCTGGTTACTTTTACTGAACCTTGTTTTCAGTAATTTTCTGCAAGCATGAAGACACATGTTGAAACACCAAAATTCATATAAAAAGGCGTGGCCGGGCAGTGGAGAATTAAAGGTGGTGTATGCCTTTAATTCCAACACTTGGGAGGCAAAGGCAAGCAGATCTCTGTTGAGGCCAGCCTGGTCTACAAAGTGTGTTCCAGGACATCCAGGGCTACACAGAGAAACCCTGTCTCAAAAAACCAGAGGGGAAGTGGGCAGGTGTAGCAGCGCAGGTTTGTAATCCCAGCACTGGAGAGCAGAAACAGGAGAATCCCTGAGGCTTGCTGACAACCCGGAACTGTAAACCCTAGGCCCCAGTGAGGAACCCTATCTCAAAAGACAAAGTAGACAGCTTCTAAGAAATGACACTTGAGGCTAACCTCTGGCACAAGTGTGCACATACAAATGCATACATGTATGCACATATACACACGTGTTCGATATCTTTTAAAACCGGTAAAGGCAAAAACTTACTAAGTAGAAGTTTTTAAAGTATGAAGGCAGTTTTTTTCTTCCAGAAAGAGAAAGCAAAACTTGTTAAAAATATTGGGGGGGGGTGGAATAAATCACAACAGTGGTGTGGCCAGAGAGATGCCTCAGTGGTTAAGAATGCTTGGTATTTTTCCAGAGGACCCAAGTTTGTCTCCCAGCACCTATATCCAGCGGTTAACAAGTGCCTCAGCATTGATGTCATGGGATCTAATGCTCTCCTTGGGCAACTGGACTGGACACACATGGTACGCGCATGAGCGCACACACACACAGAATGAGGGTTTTTTTTTTTTTTTGGTTTTTCAAGACAGGGTTTCTCTGTAGCTTTGGAGCCTGTTCTGGAACTAGCTCTTGTAGACCAGGCTGGCCTCGAACTCACAAAGATCCACCTGCCTCTGCCTCCCAAGTGCTGGGATTAAAGGAGTGCGCCACCACCGCCCGGCTAATAATGAGAATTTTTAAAATATGCATTTTTTCAGTTACAGAAAATTAAAATATGCTGGGCAGCAGTGGCGCATGCCTTTAATCCCAGCACTTGGGAGGCAGAGGCAGGCGGATCTCTGTGAGTTTAAGGCCAGCATGGTCTTCATACCAAGTTCCAGAACAGCCAGGGCTACACAGAAAAACCACAACTCAAAAAACAAAACAGTACGTGTGTGGGTGTTATAATAACCCAAACAACATGAAAACAAGATTAGAACATGTATAAACAAAATGTACAACTTTTCTTGTGAACACAAGAAAAAACATGTTAATAATACATGTTTCAGGGCTAGAGATATGGTTCAGTGGTCAAGAGTACTGGATGCTCTTCCAGAGGCCCAGGATTCAATTCCTAGCACCCACATGGCAGTTCATAACTGTCTGTAACTCCAGTTTCAGAGGCTACAACCCCCTCCTACAGACATACATGCAGGCAAAATATCAATGTACATAAAATAAATTTTAAATGTTTCAAGAAATTTCAAAGGCAACCATCAAATAGAGCAAACACTCTGACCATAATACAATTAAGCTTAAAATAACAAAGACAACCAAAAAGCTCCACATAGCTGAAAATTAAGCAATATATTTAAATGAGAAGGCTTATATGTCAAACCCACTTTGGGGCACGAAGGCAAAATCCTAAACAAAATTTTAGCAAACCAATCCAAAAAAATAAGTAAAACAAAACAAAGCAGTAGGGGGAAAGAGGAGGACTTTGAGACTGTAACAGTTTGGGGGAAGGAGAATAAAGGATATTCACAGGGCTGGAGAGATGACTCAGTGGTTAAATCACTAGCTGCTCTTCCAGAGGACCCAGGTTTGATTCCCAGTACCTACTGATGGCTCACAACCATGTATAACCCCAGTTCCACCCTTTGCTGGTTTCTGCAGGCAATGATGTACACACATAGGGCACATACACACACACACACACACACACACACACACACGGCAAGACACCCATTCATACCAAACACCTTTGTAAGTTTACAGTCAAAGACTTCTTATCTGGGATCTTTAAATGTCATATAAATGATAAACACAGCTTCCCTCTGAGACCAGGGACAACAGATACTCCACCAACTCTAGCTTTTTCACCTACATAGAACAATTACTAGAGTTCTCTAGCCAGTGCAATTAAGCAAGGGAAAAAAAATGCTTATACGGACTGAACATAGGACAGTCACAAATCACAAAATATATTCCTAAGTAAATTATTAGAATTTGGACAGAAGCAAAGTTATTGAACAAAATGACAATTTTACATTATCAACAGTGATGGAAGAAATGTCAAATTTCCCCACATGATCCATAAACTCAGTGCAATTCCAAACACATTCCAACAGGTATGTATTTAGTGATGTGGTAAACATACAAAGAAATGGGTTTAAAAAAAGAAAAACAGATAAAATAACCAAGTTGCAAAGGGCTTGTTCTAGTAAATGTGAAACTTATTACTTAGCACAAGAGCAGAGAGATCAATAGAACAGAAATTTAAAACAGAATCAAAAGTAAAGGCACTTAATAAAGTGACACCGTGGAGTACATGTCTGCAATTCTCGCACCCAAGAGACTGAGGCAGGAGAATCCCAAGTTCAAGACTGATCTGGGTACCTATTGAGACCCTGACTCAAAACAAAAAGTGAACAGGTCTGAGACAGTCTCAGCCACAACACACTTGTCTTGCACATGTAAAGCCCTGGGTCTAATATCCATTGCCACCACCACACCACCAGAAACTGGAAAACAGCCAACGCTGACAGTAAACAGCAGGTTCAGTATCTGTACGACATATGCTGGATACTTAAATGGAAAAAAGCAGAACTTATTCAAAAAACATTATTAGGAACGTAAGGAGTAGGTGGGCTGGAGATGGTTCAGAGGTTAAGAGCACTTGTTTCTGCAGAGAACTTCAGTTCTAATTCCAGCACCCACATAGTTATAGCATAACTAGCTATACCTCCAGTTCCAGGGATCTGATGCCCTCCTCTGTCCTCAGAGGGCACTAGGCACAAAACACATATGCAGACAAAACACTCATGCATATAAAAAATTTAAAAATAAATCCTTTGTAGGGGATTGATTACTTCAGCGGTAGAGCATGTGGTTAGCATGCTAGAGGCCCTGGGTTCAATTTCCAGAGCCTAAGAAAACAAAAATGTTATCAGTAAAGCCAGGGAAAAAGCGCATCTTAACTCCAAGTGGTAACAACTCAACTGTCCAAGGGCAATGTAAGTTGTGGTTTATTCAGACAATACTACAACAGAAGCCAGTGAGCCACACTTCTGCTCAATATAAGCACCTCTCAAAAAACATGTTTAGTGAAAGACACCAAATAGTAAGTAATATGTTGAGTAATTCCATTTACATGAATCTTAAAAAATGAAAAAGGAAATGTCAATGAGGACATCTGCTAAGACTGCAAAGAATAAACACCTAATAGCTGGGGAGAGTTACTTCTGGAGGACAGAAAGGAGGTATGGCTGTGCCTTTTGTTTTGTTTTTGACCTTGGAAGTGATTCATGACAACATGCTTAGCTACTTTCTTTTGTGTATTTGCAACTTTTAAAAGCTCAAAAATAAGCAAGGGACAGCTGGGCCCAAATTTCAGTTGGTAGAGTATGTGCCCAGTATGGTCATGGCCCCAGGTTCCAACCCCACCACAGTGTAAACCAGGCCTGGTGGCACACACTTGTTAACTCCAGCAAGGGGAAGTAGAAGCAAGAGAATCAAAAGTCCAAGGTTAAACTGAGCATGGTGATGCACACCTTTAAACCCAGTAATGGGGAGGCAGAGGCAAGTGGATTTCTGTTAAGTTCAAGGCCAGCCTGGTCTACAAAGGAACTCCAAGGCCAGATAGGGATACACAATGAAGACTTGGTTTCTTTATTTAAAAAAAAAAAAAAGTGCTGTGGATTATTTTTAACTAGGCAAAGGTGTGTTAAATGTGTTTCTGCTGCCTTTGTTGACAATGCAAAGATATGCTGCATTTGTTTAACTATGCTGCTGTTTCACCTTGCCAGCCTAAGGCACCTGATTGGGTCTAATGAAAAAACTGAAAGGCCAGTAGCTAAGCAGGAGAGGAAAGGCTAGTAGCTAAGCAGGAGAGGAATAGGCAGGACTGGTGGGCAGAGAGAATAAATAGGAGAAATCTGAGCTGGAGAGGAGAGACCGAAGTAGAAAGAAAGGGAATGCCCAGGGCCAGCCAGGCAGCCGCCGGCCAGCAAATACAGAGCAGGACATACAGAAAGAAAGGTAAAAATCCAAGGCAAATGTAGATGAAGAGAAACAGGTTAATTTAAGTTAAAGAAAAAAGCTAGCCAGAAACGAGCATAAGCTATAGTCGAACATTCATAACTAATAAGACTCCATGTCAGCTCTGTGGGAGCTGGTTGGTGGCCCAAAGTAAAAAAAACCAGTACAAAAAAGTCAAGGTTATCCTCTGCTACACAGGAAGTTCAAGTCCAGTCTGGGCTGAGACCTGGGGTGGGGGGCGGGGCAGCACTGAGATGGTCCAAAGGTAAAGGCACTTGCTCCTGAGTATAATACCCAGGGATCCATGTGCTGAAAGAGGACTGATTCCTGCCCGCCCCTCCCCACAAACATGCACATGCACGCACACAGGTGCACTGGAGCACTCTCCCAGAAAATGTCAAAACAACAAAAAGCTTGTGAAAAGCCTTGCTAGGGAGGGCAGCAAGTGAGTGGGCACCTTGACGTGATTTCTACATTCTTACCTCATGAAATCCTCACAGTAGATTCAAATAAGGAGGAGCATTGCATCAATAAACAAAGTATTACATCTCATCGGCTAACTTTTAACTCAGAGTAATTCAGTAGGTAGGATACTTGTTTCTCTTTAAAACAACTCACATATAGAGCTTCCCAAGTAGAGAATGCCCTTGTAACAGACACTGGATTGCTACCATCAATATCTCTTCAAACCAAGTCCAATCTGATTCAAGGCTGCTTTATTCTCAAAAGCAGGTCCAAGAGATTGGAGACTACTGAAGTTGGCCTATCCCTCTTCTACACAGCCTTGCACTGGTTAAAAGCACACAATACTAATTTTGGCCATTGACATTTAAGGAGTCTCTTACCAGCAAACTGGGAAATGTTTCTCCACCACAAAGGGAGACACAAGGCAACTTTCTGCTCTGGACATTACCATCTTCAGAGCAGTGAGTCTCAGGAAGGCAGAGTAAAAGGTCGCTGGTGAGCTGCTCAATTAACTAGCTTTACAGTTACCCCATGCCAAAATTTAAGTCACTTCTTTCTGAACCTCAATTTTTACTAATTACACAGCTCACTGACCAAGATTTGTAAAATACATCCTTAGCCGGCAGCCTCTTCCCTGAATAAAGCCACACCGCCGACTGATACTACCACCCCACAGTGAATGATGCTGTAATGTATGTGTGTATGTTAGAACACAAAGATAAAACAAGCTTACAATAAAAGTGTTTGCCCTTTATGAAAAAAAAAAAACACTGAAAGGTTTTTATAATCAATGGAAAAATATAAAATGGCAAAGTTCCATAATATAATGACATCAAAGAATTGTTAAGGTTGGTGTGTATCAGTTCATAATAATTTGCATGAATTTACAGAAACCTAGAGCCAGAAACATTAGGAAAGAAAAGCAGTGGACTTAGAATAAAACAGACAGACTCATGCCCTGACCAGACTGTATGATCATCAAACCCTGGAATCTACTGGATTCACTTTTTGGGTGGTAGTGAGAATACCTATTTCACCAGACTAAACTGGTGTGGGGAGCATCGCTCATTTGGTACAGTATTTTTTTTTTCAGTTACCTGATGCTGCCAATGAAATCCTGAAAACACATGCAAGTGCATTTGGACAGCAGGAAGCAACAGATGCATGCAGCTTCCACTACTGCATCATTTGGCATCCTGCACAGAACCAATAAGCGGTTAGTACTACTAGACAAATAATAAATGAATAGTCAGCTTTCTAAGCTTCCTATTTTAAAAACAGATTACAGGGGCTGGAAAGATGACTCAGTAGTTAAAAGCACTGCTGCTCTTCCAGAGGACATGGGTTCAATTCCTAGCACCCAGAGTGACTTACAACCACCCAGTTCCCAAAGATCTAGTACCCTAATCTGGCACCTTCGAGTGCAAGTATGAACAAGGTATAGATACACATTCAGGCAAAAACACACATACATATACAGTAATAGCAATAATAATTAAAGCAAATACAGTTTAAGACAACCTCATTTAAATAAAAACAGCTGGAGATACAAATCAGGGCAGAATAATTTTCTAGCATGCTTTTAGGTCTTAACATTCATTTTTCACCAGAAAAAAAAAATTTACTTCTCAGCTGGCCGTGGTAGCATGCCTTTTATCTCATTACTTGGACGGCCAGAGACAGATCTCTGTGAGCTTGAGGCCAGCCTGGTCTACATAGCAAGGTTCCAGGCCAGTCAAAACTATACAGTGGAAACCCGTCTCAAAAAAGAGAGAGAGAAAAAAAAGGAAAAAAAGAAAAAAAAAAGACAAAAACTCACTTCTCAAAACTACAACACTTCAAGATGATTATGGGTATTAAAAAAATTATTCCCTCAGCAAAACTAATTATTTATTGTACTTGATACACAGGACTGGAATCCCTTCCTATCTGAATGCACCTACATGGTCTACTTTTCAATTTAAGCTATAAATCAAGGTACAGTATACTAAACTCAATTAAGCTTTGACGTAATCTAGTTTATCACACTAAAAAACATGAAAATCAAATTAGAGGCGATTTAGAATTCTCTTCTCAACTGGCCCTTCCATGGCAACTGCAATCTAACATAGATTAGCCCTACCTTTAGTCACACAGAAAAGTTATTTTCTGTAAGTAATTCATTTTAAGAGAATTAAAAATAATAAGTGCTGATACCAGTTTCAATATGCAGTATGTGCCACTTTGCAAAGCTTCTATACATCATATATCTGGAAATGTACACATCACCAAAATTTTTTCCAGGTTTCCCTGAATGATATAATTTCAGACTACTTTTTTTGTTTCGTTATGTTTTTAAAATCTAGACATAAGTATGCGCCACCTATACAAATTTTCTTCTGATGATTTAAAGAGGATAAAATGCAAGCTGGGTATGGTGGCACGTGCTGGTACTCCCAGCATTCAGCAGCCTGAGTCAGGAGGATCATGAGATTTAGGCCAGTCTGAAACACAAAGTAATAGTAACAACACCCTACACCTAAAATAAGCAAGAAATGTGAAATTGGCTAAGCAGTGGTGACACAGACCTTTAATTCCGCCAGCCTGGTCTACAGAATGAGTTTCAGGGCAGTCAAGGCTACACAGAGAAACCCTGTCTTTTTAAAAAACAAAACAAAACAAAAACACCAGGCAATGATAACACACACTTTTAATCCCAGCACTCCAGGAGGCAGAGGCAGGTGGATCTCTGAGTTCAAGGCCAGCCTGATCTACAAAGAGTTCCAGGACAGGCTGCAAAGCTACACAGAGAAACCCTGTCTCAAGAAAAAAAATCAAAAAACAAACAAAAACAAAAAAGGTAAAATCCTAAGAATTCAGTAATAGTGAGTAAAGAACCTTGAAAAGTTGTATTTGATCTACCAAAGTCAAAACATTAACAGATAAATTAAAAATCTGACCTTTATATTTGGAAAGTTACATAACCTTTCACATACTAATGCCAATAGTTCAATAAAAAAGTGACCAGATCAACCAACAAACTGATATACAGACAGAACACAGAATACTGTACCAAGGCAAAGAGGGTGGGTAATGTACACAACTGATTGTCAGGCATAGCAGGGACAAACGCAATAACGAGAACAGAACAAATGGACCATCCTTTCTCCGTGGGGTGCTGGGCACTATGCCAATGAGCTACAACCCACATGTGAAAGCAAATTCTAAATATTCACAATGTTGATGCTGAGTGCAGGTAAATTTCATGAACATTGTTAGCACAATTTTGCATTTTTGTAAGCTTGGGGTCATTTCTAATACAATTTGAACTGAAGAAAAATGTTAACAAGGGAAAAAATAACATTCAAAATTGTGTTTTTTTAAAAAAAAAAAAGGCCACTCCTCCCCCCAAAAAAACCCACAAAACTAGGGTCAACAACTTGAAGCAAGACTATGGGGTGGGGGGTAGCACTGCAATATATTCAATAGTTGTGCTAACAACGTGCAGGACCAGCAGTGAGCAGTTGAGCACACCTGTGCACAAGAAACATAAAGGGGCTTACATAGGTAGCAATCAATTTTCTAGCAGCCACATCAGAGCACAAAGAAACTGAAAAGTAATGTAACTGCATTTTAATTAGTCAATGCATTAATATAAAAGTTGATATATTTTAAGTTTTCATACTGAGTCTTCACATCCTACTGAATATGTTACTTCACAGCGCATTTCAATTCAGAAGCTACAGTTTCGTAGGAAAATACCTGACTGGCATTTTATCTCATAAAATAAACTTTTCAAAGCAAATTCAGAAAATGAAGCTTCTTCAGAGTTTGTTTTCCCAGTCAATGAGATGCCTCAGTGGATAAAAGCATTGTTGCCAAGCCTGATCAACTGAGTTTGTTCTACAGGACCTACACAGTCAAAGTAGAGAAGTGACTCCCACACTTTCTCCTATTACCGCCACAATACACAAAATAAATAAATGAATGTATTCTTACAAATATTTTAAAGAGGGGGCTGGAGAAATGGCTCAGTGATTGAGAGCACTTCCGAAGGGCCTGAGTCTGAAGCCTGGCATGCACATCAGGTGGATCACATTCAATCACTTGCAACTCCAGCTCCAGAGAATCCAACAACCTCTTTTGGCTTCCAAGGGTACACATACGCCTTATACTCAACACAGATACATAGGCAAAGATAAAAATAATTAAACCTTTTAAAATATTTCAAGGATTTGTTGCAAAATTGCAAATATACACTTCAATGAAGAATTCTTTCCTCAACCATATAAGGCATGTAGCAAGCAGGATTCCACGTCACTGGTGGCTGGCCACACTATGTGTGACTGCTCAGTTTTAGACGGGAATGAAATAAATCCCTTCTACAAAAGAGGACCGGATTGGTAAGACTCAGTGAGTTCCTCTGCTGCCAGCAGTGTTTTTAATACATAGCTGTAACAAAAGCAGTACCCTGGTAGATTCCCACAGTCTTCCCACCTTGGCCGCTGTACTTGAGCTTCCCAGACACTGCGCATCAAAGACTGCTTTCAGATGGAGCAGGGCAATCAAGTTCTGGCTCTCAGAAGCTTCAACATCCATAGTAAAGGGAACAGTTTGGGCACAAACACAAATCCTGCGGTACCTAAGTGGAACTTTAAACACAAGAGAACTTGCCCTGGGATTTAAGAAAGGAAATGCCCCAGCAGAGAGAGGTGGTTAAAAAAACAAAAAAAAACAAAACAGGTGTAAGAGATTAATTTAGTCACCACCAAGCAACAGTAAAGATTCGCCAATCAATAATTCTGTGCCAAGCAACCTGATCAGGGATTTGGCCAGAATCCCTTTGGCTAATCTCAATAAGGGCCTTCTCAAAGACATCCTGATTTAAGCCATTCTCATCTAAATTAAGGCTTTAGCAATTCTTTGCCTAACCGCAAGTACAATTACACACGTGAATAAAATTCGCCAGTCGGCAAAAAATAAAGACCACTTGAAAAGATGACAGTGTGAATGAATACAGTTCCAAGGAAACGAAGTTTCCATAAAACACCATTTTAAAAGCGTTTTGCAAAAATGTTTCTTACTTTGTTTAGCGAGACTTTTCAACTGACCAGTCTGGCTAACAGTCAAAATGAATCCCTGTAACAACAAACCCTGATAATGGTATTTTCCCCTGGAGACGTGTTAATGGGTTCTTTAAAACTGGTGAATCCTGTGCTGCGAGTTCACTAATGCCTGAGGTTTCTCACACCACTGGGAAGTGAGGCTGAGTGTGAACAATGGTTTTTGACACCCTGACCCATTACGTCCCACCTAATATATAAAACTCAATTTCCCTACCCCCACCCCTTCTCTTCTTATCCTGCTTCATGTAGCTGTTTCCACAAGACACCTTATCCGGGATCACAGATACCGCCTACCTACCGTGTGGAGGGAGGGTAAAATAATCTAAAAGTTCACGTATATGAACATCAGCTATTTTCTACTTAACACTTAACATCTTTTCCTCCACCTCAGTCAAAAAGTTTTAAGCAGGATGTATACAAAGGTTTTCTTGAGCTGTTCCACCAGGAGGATTTTTCCTCATTAGATTTCTTCTACCCAATGACATATTTACAGATTCTGTAGAAATGAATACATTCTAAGCTGGGGTTTTACTCACAAAGTTCTCAGGTAATCCCCATTTAATCAAACGCAATCTCTGACGTTAGCTCAACATGCAGAAAGCCACGGTAGTTTTTAAATACAACGAGCAGGCACTAAGAAATAAACTACACCAGAAACACACATTCCAGCCCAACGGCTCAAGCACTATTTCGAGAAAGCAGATAAACAAAGTCCCACGTCTCCCTCGGCGACAGAGGGTTCTTGCGGTGAGGCTGGGTGCAGAGCACGTCGCAGTACGCGGTCCACACCCGCTTCTTCCAGCGCCCTGAACTCCCCGCCAACCACCAGGGACCCCGGCCACTTCACCAGGGGAAGCAGAGATGTTAACAGGGGTGACCTCTGGTGCAGAGCTACCCGTGGGATTCTGACCCCGGGAAAGTACTCCTGAAAGGCTTTTCCGATGTGTTGGTGGGTACCTTCCCTAAAGGCTCATCCTTCGTGGGAACAGGAAAGCCCGGCTCCCTAGTTTGCCAGACTTGGGCAAACGGCTGGGAGGCGGTGGAGGGCGCAGGGCGTCCCGCTGTCCCGGCGGCGTCTCCCCGGCATCTCGGCCGCTCGCCAGGGCTGGAGCCGCATCCCCGCTGCCAGTCCACCTGGCCAACCAAGGCTGCGCGCCGGCTGCCAGGTGCGAGCCCCAAGCCGAGGCCCCGCGACCACTGCGGGGACCAGGGACAGCGCGCCGGCCGCCCCCACTTAGAGCGCCGCGGAGCCGCAAGGCGCACGGCCGAGGCGCGCACCGTCCCGAGGGAGGGAGGGCGCGCGGTGCGGTGTCCCTGAGGATGCGGCGGCGCCGCCGGCGGGTAGGGGGCTGGGGCGGCCCCGCAGCCCCGACGCCTTTCATTTGGCCTCTGCGGCGACGGAGGCAGCCCGACCTCGGCGCTAAGCTCTGCGCCAAGCTGAGGCGCGCGGGCGGGGGGCTGGGGCCGGCAACCCGCAGCAGCGCCGAACCTCGCGCCGCGCCCCCGCCCGCGGACCCACGCCCGCCCGCAGGCCGCGCTCCCCGGCGGCCGGAGGACACGCCGCTCCGGCGTTCGCCCGGTCCTCACCTCGATGTAGCCAGCCAGAGCCGCGGCGGGCGCCGTAAGCCCAAGCAGCAGCAGGACAAGAAGCTTGCCGGTGGCCGCAGCGGCCGCGGTCCCAGTGGCCGCCATCCCTCTCCGGGTAGCTGTGGCGCTGGACTCTCTCGCCCTCACGCGCGATCAGACCAGAGCGATTTTCGCACCGCGACCCAGAAGCATCTGATGCCCGTTCGCCGCCGCCCCGGGGGTTTTACACCGACCGGAACTGACTTCACAAAACCACGCCCTTCTTCAGCAGGGTCCAATACAAGCCCGCATAACTGGCCTAAGATGCCGCCCCTTGCTCAGTCCAGGTCCAATCAGGACATGGACGCGCCCGCTCCCCTCCCCGCCCAGCGCGCGCCCCCGCATGGCCCCGCCCCCCACCGCGGCCAGCCCCGCCCCCGCTCCGGATCCGAGGCCGGGGGGCGCACGAGTGTTCCCGGGGCGGACTGTGGGTTGCTGCTCCTAGAGCAGTAGGCTCCTGTGTGGTTTATCAGTCGGTGTGGTTCTGTCTCATCCGCCCTCAGCCTCGGGATTCGGGCAAGCCCCACTCCCCCAAACCGGCGGGGTATTTTCCATATTCCTTTGGGTACCGCCCTCTTTGGGGGTTTCTGGAAAATGTTTTAATTAAAAACAGGATGAATTGTTGAGAGTCCAGGACGGTTTACAGAGGACCGTCCCCGAGGCCCGGGAGAATGAAAGCCAGCATTCTGATTTCCCTAGCGCTTCACGGGGTGTGCTCTTCCCCTAGACCGCTGCGCCCTTGCTTCGCCCCTGAACAGCGCAGTGTCTGCACGCTGTTGACCTCTGCTCCTTAGGTCCTTTCCCAGCCCCTTCTGCCTCGCCGCAGCCCCTGCCGCACAGAGAGGCCTTCCACCGAGGCCAGTGGCGCTAGGATCACTGAGACACAAGCTCCCCCCCCCCCTTCTCATGTATCAGGATAGGCTTCTGGCATCGTTTTTCTTCAGTTTAAGATCTCTAAAGCAAAAGACCCGCTTTCTCTCTCTTTTCATGCTTCTAAGCATCTCCGGCTCCTGGGAAAGCGGCCTGCTGCCCCATTTCACAACTGGCAGCTTGTCCTCCCCATCACGAGGGCTCTGCTGGCTTTGTTTCCTTTCCGTAGCGGGTGATTTATGTACCACCCTCTGCAGAGACCTGGACTCATTTCTTTAGCTTCATCCAAATAGAGAACCGGGTTCCTCCTCACAGGAAACTCGTAGTGGAGAGGGAGAGACTGTCCACGGTGGGCCGAGTAGGAACAGTAAGGACCCTGTATTTTACAAATATATTCTGCAACTACATGCCAACGTGAGCAGTCCCGCTGTGGTGAAATTGGCTCTGCCTCATTCTCCAAAGATGCCAGGCACCTTTCCATTGCACAGCCCTTCCTGCTCCTACTCTATTCCCGTGGTCTTCCATTATCCACCTACAGGAAACATCGTCATTCTTTCATGCAGATGTCTTTTCACCCACCTCAAAATGCTGAGAGGGCTGTATCCCACTTCCTTGAGCTAGGTCTCTATGTCTCTCACATCACTGACAAGACTTGTGTGTGTTGTGCCCAGTGCCTCTCCAAATGGGGACATCATTCAATAAATGTTGTGTTATTCAATCCAGCGGCCATAGAACTGGCTTGAGTTTAATGCTGAATTTGCTGTCGCTCTCATTTATACATTGAACAAATGTCGTGACATTTGTCAATGAAGCCTTTGGAAGGTAAATAGGTTTAGCTGAGGTCATGGATGGGGGGGGCATTTCATGATGGGATTAGTAGCCCTTAGAAGAGATAAGGGCACTGAAGAGCTTGCCCTCCCCTTTTGGGATCCTCCCCCCCTTTCCTCTGTCTCTCTGTCCTTTAGGAAGATATAGTTAATGGTATCTAATGTGTAAGAGGGAAAATTAAATATAGGAAATGACTTAGGGGTCTTCAGCTTAAAACAAGTTGGTCCTGAAAAAACTATTTGTATTTTCAGTCCTAAATACTAAAGAGTGTTCATGAAAAGTGATTGATACATTCACCAATATTCTGGACTCTAAAATGTTACTGTTTTTATTAAGTGATGTTGTTGGAGTATACTTGGTCTTGAAGCTCTCATATAATAAATTGTTGTCCCAAATTATGTTTGTGTCAATGACCAAGGTTTAAGAGTGCCAGATCTTAATTTTTTATAATCTTTTGTGCACAAAAGTAAAAGGCTCTAAGATAAACTTTTTATTCTATTTTCATAGGAGACAGACTTTCCCTTAAAACAGTTACATTTAAGTCATGTACATTTCTTTGTTTGGAAAAAGAAAAGCCCAGAGGTCATGGTCCTACTTCTAACTCTATCAGGATTCTTCATTCATCTGTCATGCATGTATCCAACATATATGGAGAATGCAGACTGTCCATGACTGCTGCTCCCAAATGAAATTGTTTTCCAGAATCAACTAAGATCTTTATTACAAAGAACTCAAACCTCTGTGGGCCACACTCGGGAGGCAGAGGCAGGCAGATCTCTGTGAGTTCAAGGACAGCCTAATCTACAGAGTGAGTTCCAGGACAGACATGGCTGTTACACAGAGAAACTCTGTCTTGAACCCCCTCCCCCCAAAAAAGAACCCAAACCTCAGAAATTCTGACTCTTTAAGGCTAAGATGATCTAAGGGAATCAAAATATGTATATATTTATAAAGCTTCCTAGGAAATCTAATTCACTAGTATTTTATTTACTCTAGCTCTGGTAACTGGACACAGGACTTTGCGCACACTAGGCACACTTCTGTTTTGCAGATACTCTGTCTTCAGCTACAATCCCCAAACCACTAGTCCTCCTAAGTAAGGATCAGCACTCAGCTAGACCAGTAGAGAGTGAGGATTACTTGTAAACTCCTCCTGCTGTTTTCCCATGATTCAACTGTGTAATTTCTGGTCAGTGATTCTAGGCTTGAAATAATCCATAAGTGTCCAGTTTCTACACTTTATCGTCTGCTAAGAATTTAAAGGAAAAAATCACATTCTCTGTTTAGCTGTTAATGCTAGGATCCATATTAAGTTCTATAAGCTTTTCCCTGCTTTTAGTTTTGTTTGGGTTTTTGGCTCATGGATTTTATTTCTGTTTGTCTCTAAGAAATGTAAGAGTGAGAAGAATTTAAGAATTTTAAAAAATGGATTGGTAAGTGGAAAAAGAGAGAAAAGAATCGGTGCTCCAAAGTATTGGTTTCTCAATTCTTGGATATGGTGGACAGGAATAACACAACAACACCCCACAACATTGTTGTTTGTTGGGGCGGTCTTTCTGTGCAGGTCAGGCTGGCCTCAGACTTGTGACACTCCTGTTTCTGTTTCCCGAGTGCTGAGATTTTGCAGGCCTGTACTACCAACCTCGGTAAAATAATTTTAATTGAAAACAAATTTGCGGATTTTTTTTTAGCTTTCTAAATTAGAACATTAAATTACCATACATAACTTAAAACATAGGGGGCATCACTTGTACTTGCAGTTATTCGGAAGGCTGAGGCAAGGCATCCATTGGCTCTGCAACTGAAGGGCTGGCACCTCAAGCAACATAGAGACCCTATTTCTTCGGAAAAACATTTTCTATGATTAAGCTATAACTATATTGTCATCACAGTTTTTATTATAGAGCAGCTAACAACAAAATAGTAAGAAAAATTTACTTTCTGCTAATTTCTTGCATGCCCTTGTTGTTTCATTACAAATCATGTTTGTGGATGTTCCTAATGGGATAGTCCTGTTTAACTGCTGCTGGGACCATTGCAGCAAGGGAAAGAAATATAAATGAGTAATATTCCTTGGCTAATGCTGGTAGCCTTCACATACCTGCTTCTCACTACACATTGTCTTCTTCCTGATACTTTGGCTGATTCAGTATTTAAGACTTGGTTCATATATTGTTTCCTTTGGGGTAATTTGGTCATTGTCATTTTCCTTGCTGGATTTAGAACACCTTTGTGTCTCTCCAAAGACATACACCCACCCCTGCTACACCATTTGTTGGTACCACAAGCCCTTGAAGGGAGCTACCTTCAGAGTCTAGCATTGGGATTATTCTTAACGGCCATTCAAAGAATATTTGCTAGGTCAGAGGCATGCATAGCTTAGTGGCACAGCATGTACTTAGCATGGATGAGATCCTGGGTTCCATTCCCATAAAACTGTTGAATTTACGTATAACTTACTGAGCTTTAAAAATCCGGCAGAGAGAAGAAAAATTAAGCATGCATAAGTATTGTGCCGGGTGGAAAGTCATAACCAGACTACGAGGAAAACTGAAGTTTCTTAAAATGAGCGTGTGAAGGAGGAGGAAGTTAGTCACACCTGTGTTGAAAACCTCAGCCAGAGAGTGTAAAACAGAGGGTACAAGAGATGTCCTGGGCATGTACAGCAAGCATGCACACAGGCTGTACATAAGCTATGTCAGGGAAGAGCAAGCAGCATGGAAGAAACAATCCAAGCAAAGTGTGGCCCTGGGAAGCCAGGGAGTGTGTAAGGGAGCGTATGAGCATTTCGCTTTATTGGAGAGGAGGGTTTTTAATGCATAGCAAAGATAGGAGAGTTGATTTGTTTACCCAGGAAGGTATAGATGAGAAGGCCAGCCTGGTCTACAGAGAGAGTTCCGGGACAGTCAGGGCTACACAGAGAAACCCTGTCTCAACAAACAAGCAAGCAAACAAACAAAAAACATAAAAACAGAAATAACACAATAAGAGCTTTATTTTAGATTCATTTATTTATGTATTTCATATATATTGGTGCTTTGTCTGCATGCACACCTGCACACCAGGAGAAGGCATCAGATCCCATTATAGACAGTTGTGAGCTGCCATGTGGGTGCTGGGAGTCGAACTCTGGAAGAACAACCAGTGCTCTAAACCTCTGAGCCATCTCTTCAGCTCCCCCAGAGCTGGTCTTTTTAAGCCAGAATGAATGTGACAGCTACAGAAGGAGTCAAGTAGAGGCTGTAACTCCGGAGAAGGAATAAGTGCAGAGAAATATGATAGAGATGCACTGGGATTGGATGGAGACAAAGACAAAGGGAATCTCTTGTCCAGTTGCTGCCTGAGAAACCATGGTATACAGTGGAGGTAAAGAAGGGGAATAAAAAGAACTTCAAATGTCCAAACAGAGCAGCTAGGAAAATGTGCTGCTGCTGCTGCTGTCATTGGCAGAAATAGAGAAAATATGATTATGATATGGGAGGCAGAGGATGTGAAATCCCAAGGACGGTGCCTATACAAGATGCCTCAAGTACTTGGAGGACGATGCTCAGAGGGAAGTCGGAATCAGGGTTAGAATTTGGGGAGTTACCTACACAAAGTTTTCAATCTGTGAGATAGTTAATAGGCAATGCAACAAGAGGAGCAGAGAAATATCAGAAGGATGTTATTTTTCTAGCCAATCAATGTCTGGCAGGGTAGCAGAGAATAGAAAACTAGACAGAGTCAAGTAGTATGAAGACTGGAACGGGACTGCTGACCTTGGAGACTTGATCGCTGGTCATTTCTTTGTAAAGAGAAAAGCTACTTGTGGGAGGTGTAAGTGGCTGTTCAGTGAGAAGAGCTAACAAGTAGAGTCATCTCTTAGAGATGCTCCCTGCTTGGTTTTTTGATTTGTCAAAAAGACAATCTGATAAATCTCTCAGTGGGCACGTGAAAATATATCAACGGCCTGCCTTTCTTTTCTCTCACTTTTGAATACGACTATGTGATCTCCTGTAAAATCACACTTATAATAAACAGAGAAACCTCTATAACGATGACTCAGAGCTTTGCACACTGACAGTATCACAGCCAATGAGATTTCTCCCAGGAGTGATTACTGCTAATTAAAAACGTGACTCGGGAGGTGTTTGAAAGTTATCTAGCCAGCTTATCTTTCTCTCCGGCTTAGAAGGCTTCAGTGTTCGCTCCACCACTAGGCCGAGCAAGTAGAATTACTTCTTGGGGAAACAATGGAGCTGCTTGAAGTAGAACAGGTTTGGCCTTAGCAGGTTTGGCCTTATGTGAGTCACAGCTTTACCACATGGGTGGATAATTAGGATGTGAAGATTTTAATTTACAAAGCCTTTCTTCTAATTCCTGCTGTTCTAAACTAGAACAAGGATTTGTCAAACAAGACAAATATCAAGTTCTTTTTATCAGGGTATAGTCCCAAATTTGAGGCACAAGAGTAAACATGTGAATATTGTTTGTTTTCAAAGATAACATTGCTAGCACTAGCCGGGCGGTGGTGGTGCACGCCTTTAATCCCAGCACTCGGGAGGCAGAGGCAGGCGGATCTCTGTGAGTTCGAGGCCAGCCTGGTCTATAAGAGCTCGTTCCGGGACAGGCTCCAAAGCTACAGAGAAACCCTATCTCGAAAAACCAAAAAAAAACCAAAAAAACAAAAAACAAAAAAAAATTGCTAGCACTAATTAGAATCGAAATATATCCTAAACATGTAGGTATGTCTAAGATCAAATGCCTGAAGATAAATAACACTTAAAACATACAATGAATGTGCTGTTTTGTTCCACTAAGAAGCTGGCTTGCAGGCTTGAAGCAAACAGATTTGGTTTGGTTTGGGTTTTAAGGCATCTTGGACAAGACTGCTAGGGCTCTCACCAATACTTTAGAAAAAAGACTGGGGCAAAAGGGCAGCCTTGCAGCTTAGTGTTTGCTAGCTCTACAGAAAAACTGCCTCCAGCTGCAAGTGATGAGGGGCGGAGTGGTCCATGTGGGTAAGCCAGCCTGATTGGCTTCCTTCATCTGATGCTGCTCCCAAGTCCCCTTGAAAGAAGCAGTGCTTGTACTTAGTTTGTTCTACCTCCGTGCTGTGATTATTTTTTCTCAGATGTCCAAAATAATGTCATTTTTTTAGGGTTCTATTTTGGTCTAAGTATTAGAATGATCTTCAGCCTCCAGTGCAGAAATGTAAAATGCTGATGAGAATCTTGGAGGCAGGAGCTCCCTCCACTGCAAACTGGTATCGATGGCCATCTCTATGTGACACCTGAAGGCCCTCACTTTGAGATACCCAAATCAAAGAATTTGAAAATGATTGGTTGAAAGCATCACCCCAGCCCCTGGCATTCATCCTTGGTGTGCCAATGGAGTGCCAATGGAGCAGAAAGCTCCATCTCAAGCCCCCTCCCCCTGGGAGTTGCCTTGGTCTGGACTCCACCTCCAGAAAAGCCCATCAAGTACTTACCCCTCCCCAGGGAGAGTCAGGACCACTCCCACAGGCTGTTTAGGCTGCCACCGAGAAAAAGAACATGTGGTTTTGGGTTTTGTGTGGTTCCCCCTCCCCCACCCCCCTTCTCTTTCCCCCACCATGCCATCCAGGAGCACTGCAGTAAACATGGGCATTGATTTGGTCTAATTTGGTCTGACTGGAATTATTTGTGTCGGTGGAGAGGCTCGTCTTAAGAATATTCCTAACTGAAAGCATTAGACCATCTTTCCATCCTGTGCAGAAGTCTCTTCTACAATATCCATAGTGAAGCTGGGCTCAGAAGTGAACACCAGGAATCTTGTCAGAAGGGAGACTGGGAGATGAGAATTACTTGACCCCAGAAGTTCAAGACTATCCTGGGTAATGTCTTGAGACCCCAATCTCTAAAGAAAATCAAGGAAGCTACAACATATGTAATGAAAAGGTGGAAAAACCCACAGCTCTACTGAGATATGTTTCTTATTTTGAGACAGGGTCTCATTTATCCTTAGTTGGCTAAAACTGATTATGTAGCTGAGAATGACCTTGAATTTTTAACTTCCTGTCTCCACAATATCTCAGAGCTGGAATTACAGGTTTGTGCTACCATACCTGGTTTATGTAGTGCTGAGGTCTGAACCAAGGGCTTTGTGGGTGTTAGGCATGTCTTCTATCAAGCATTCCACATGCCCAGCCTCCAAATTTTTGTCTTTCTATTGAGCAGATATTCCTCATATATCCGAAGGCACTGTCATTCTCCATGCGGCCCCTCCCTCTCAGAGCCTTTCCTTTGTAATAAATATGCCCCTTCTTTAATTATTTTGACTGTAACGATGTCTCCAGATACTCTGGTTATCCTTCTACCTCTACATACTTTCTAACCTTCTAATCATGACCTTAAAATGTGGAATTTAAAAAGTACAAAGTCATCTGTATAGGCATTGACCTGGGACATGAAGCAGTGTGACAACGCGTGGACAAAGGAGAAGAAGAACCCCAAGGGACAAAGATTTTACCATTTATTTTGACAGCTATAGAAAGTCATTAAATGACTGTCAGATGTGCAGTTTAGAAAGATCACTCTGTGCTAAAGAACAGATTAGAGAGATTGCACAAGAGATTGCTGTAACCTAGAGACCATGTAATAGGAATCTGAATCAGGGTGGATTCAGGAATGACAGGAGTTAGAAACTGTCCTTAGTCTGTGTCTTCAGGGATGCAGAAGAAATGCAAGGGCTAAGTGTTCAGTTGAGTTGAGAGTTGTGTAGAATGCATAGTGGGACAGCGGGTGAACTTTAGATTCAGGTCAATTCGGAACCCCTGTCCCTGCTCTGTCATTCCTGGCTGTATGTATCTCAATGAAGGTTAGCATGCTTTCTCCCCACCCACCCATACTGAGACAGGGTTTCCCTGTGGAGCCTTGGCTGTCCCGAAACTTACTCTGTAGACCAGGCTGACCTGGAACTCACAGAGATCCTCCTGTCTCTGCCTCTGCCTCTCAAGTGCTGGCATTAAAGGAGTGTGCCATCACCTCCAGGGTGGTGTTTGTTTTTAAAAACTAGAATGATATCACCTTTTAAGCAGGGGTTTCTTTCATAAACATTAAACATGATGATGGAGAAAGTGCTTATGCTGTTGTATGTAGCTATCCTAACCAAGCAACTACCATCTTGGGGAATTCTGCTAAGTCAGTTTGCAAAAGAATTATCCAGCTGGGTTTGTTGAATGTCTACATCCCCTCACGGAGGATGGAAAAGGTCAGGTGACCCTCCCTTGAATATCTAGCATCTCCTTACTACCTGTTTATTCAGCTCTGCCTTAATTGCACACAGCCTTGGAGAGGAGTTAGAGTGACTAGGAAGACGGGAAGAAGGAAAGTATTGTATGACATACCTTTTCCTAAGGAGATGCAACGCACATTTACTTATGGCAGATGGGGAGCCCATGACAGACCAAAGTATGGGTATATCACTGAAGTCCAATTTGATGAACCAATGAGTGTTAATTGGGATTACTTACAGGAGCAGAAATGACTCCAAGATAGCAGCCTCACTAAGACCCCCTCAGCGTGGGTGATGGCTCACATAGCTGGGAATCCGGAGCACACTGCTCAGCCTGCCAGCAGCTCAGCAGTGTGGAGAGGTACCTGGGTTGGTCTAAAGCTCTTCCAGGCGGCACAGCTGGTCTTGGAGTCTTCTTTGCAGCTCAGCTTCTTTCTGTCTGAGGTGGGGTTCTCAGCTTCTGCCCCCTCCCCATTCTGACTGGGAGGGGCCTAGTGAATCTGGTCACTTTCAGGGACTTCCTGAAGCTATTCTGAGCTGCTTAAGAAGCTTCCCTGCAGGATGGAATGTTTCAATCTGGGAGGAGACTGTTACCTGGTAGACCTTGTTTACCTCAACCCAAGGGAAGGGATTTTAGCTAGTGTTTAGCTCAGTACACAGTACTTAGTAAGTCTTGATACAGGATGGTAGGAAGTCATATATCATTGTCTGGGAGAGTAGAGAAAGTTAGGGTTCAGAGATGGCAAAAGATCAATAACAGCTCATTTTTAACAGTGATTTTCAATTTACAAATTTCTTTTGTATACATTATGTAGTTTCATAACCATATGCACCCTGTACTCACTTCATTTCCAGGACTCTAGCCTAAGAAAATAACCTAAGATGAGAACAAATGTTTAATAATAAATGCATTTGAGAGATTAGTTATTTACTTCCCTCTTTTGAAGTAGAAGACTGAGCTCAGAGCCTCTTGCAGGCGGGGCAAGCACTATGCAAGTAAACTCTCTTCCTAGTTCTTAGTTTCCATGAGACACAACTACTGTTATTATAGGACTCAGCCATGACAAGCTCAATAGAGCCCTGAGTCTCAGTAGTTTACCCTAAGGCAAAACCTGGTTCCCAAAAAGACCACAGACTAAGACTACCTAGGCACCACCCAGGAACAGATCATCCAAAGGAAATTCCTAACATTCTAATCATTGTAGATAGGATCCCCTGCAGCAGACACCCATCGCTTTTCCCTGACAAATGCCAACCAATCAGGATTGAACCCATCACCCCATACCTGGCTAATAAAACTTTTCTGGTTTTTGACTTTAAATAGTACCCTCTAGAAGGGCGGGGTACCTCCTTTCACTGCTGTGCTGACGAGGTCCCTGCACACACAATAAACCTTGCTTTTGCATTTTGGTGAGTCGATCTCCCTGGTGGTCTTTTGGGATCCCCACAGACTGGGCATAACTGTTATGTAGCCAGACTGTCACTGAGCTTACTGTATAGCGAGGCTGTCCTCAAACTCCTGTTCCTCCTGCTTCTGCCTCCTAGTACTAGGATTACAGGAATGAGTCACCAGACCCCAGGAGATATGATAAACTATTTTAAAACATAATGCAAATTGCCTACATAGAGTATTTTTAATTATGCATTTAAAGTAGCCTAGAAGAAAATAAACCAACTTATTAATTTTCTGGATAGTAGAACTATAAACAGTTGCTTTAGACACCTCGATATATTATATTTTCTATAATGAACATGTATTACTCTTGTAATATGGGGAGAGATGGATCTCTTCTCTTTTGTTTTTCTTTATTTTATTAACAATCCATTGTTAAGTACATAGGGTAGTTGCTATAAATCCCATTTAAAACACTAATGCTGCCATCAATGTACTCGCTGTAACTCTTTCTGGAACTTTCTCATGCCAGCCATTATAACTCTTTTAGGATGAATTTGTTAGGATGATAGCTAGCCCTGTCTCATTAGCTGTTTCAGTATAAATAACAGAAAGGTCTACTCAAACTGACTTAAACAAGAATGCATGCTGAGGTGTAGCTCAATGGTTTAACTCTGGGTTCAATCCTCAGTGTAATGATCTATCCTGTCCCTTTAAGAGACAAGCCCCGCCCACTCCCTCCCCTGTGGACTGACTGCCAACTGCCTGCTGACTGCCTAGGCAGGTAGATCTTCCTTCCTGCCTGCAGCCCAAGCCCTTCCCTTTCCATCTCTCTCCCAAAGAGGTAGCTGCTGCCGTGGCTCCTCTCCTCTCCCCCACCTCGCTCTTCCTCTCCCCTCCCCCGTTTCTTTCCTCATCCCCTTCTTCCTCCCTCTCCCCTTGCCTTCCATAACCCACTAAATAAATATTCAACCTCACTTTGCATGGTGTTCTATTAGTCTCAGTCTCTCTCCCGCCAGGAGGCTCCCTGCCTGGGACTGGTTGCCTTCATGGCCCTGCTATGGTCTCGGGACCGCTGCCCACTGCTGCCACTCGGGGACCTGCAGCATTTTATTTAAACCATAACACTTGGTATTAGGAAAAAAGAGAGAGAAACAGTATTCATAGACTTGTTGGAAAAGTCTTACTTGAAGGAATAGAAACCAAGCTTGATTTCAATCAGGACTTTTTATCACATCAAAAAAAAATATATGGACTGGAGAAATTGCTCAGCAGTTAAGCGCACCTGCTGTTCTTTGAGGGGACGGGGTTTAAGGCCCAGCAGACACATGACAGCTCACAATCATTTGTAACTCTAGTTCTGGGGGAATCTGACGCCCTCTTTCGGCCTCCTCAGGCACCAGGTACACCCAGACAAAATACTCAAATACATTAAATAAGTAAACAAATAAATAGATAAATATATCTTATCACAGTGTGTGTGCGCGTGCGTGAGAGCACAAGCTCATTTGTGGTGGGCATGTGAAGGTCACCAGCAGTCTCTCTTTCCAGCATGTGAGTCCCTGAGCTGAACTGAGTGGTCAAGCTTGGCAGTAAACACCTTTACCTGCTGAGCCATCTCAGCCGTCCATTTGCATCTTTATTATGATCGTCTTGGTAATTCTGATGTGACTGCGGCACCTGGTGTGGCAGGCTGTGTGCGGGCTCAGGTCCTGCGCTGTATCCTCACAGGGAATTGTACAGAAAAAGAGAGCTTCTTCACAGCCTTCTAGACAAGTCCTAAGATTTTCTGGCTGTACAATTTAGGTCACATGCTCACCCCAATCGATATCCAGGGGTTGGGGTGGGAGGAGAAGGTGGAAAATAAAATGTACTCCATATCTTAAGTCATCTAAGTCCTCTTGGGAACTGGAGGAACAGTGTGGGGGAAGGGTAGATAAATAAATGAATTATCAAGCAGGAAGGATGCACTGGGAAAGGATGCTAAATAGGCAACAGACCATGTTCCTCGTGCTATATCAATATTTCCTTTAATTTGGCACTTATTAGTCTAACTACTGTCACTCCTGTGATCCTTATTTCTTAGTTTATTCTGTGATCATTGAATATACATGGACTAAGTAGAGTTTACAAAACTCCCGTGCTTTAAATTACCTTAGTAAATCTTCAACTTGAAGATAAGGCATAGAATGGTTAGTACATATTTTTTTTATTTGGCGTATTGGTCAGCAGGTACTTTTTAGTTGTTATTGTATGTATGCTGTTTTGCCTGCATGTATGTATGTCTTCTTACTATGTACATGGCCTTGATGCCCTTGGAGGCCAGCAGAAGGTTTTGGGTCCTCTGGAATTCAAGTTACAGATGGCTGTGAGCCACTATATGGATGCTGAGAAATGAACCCAGGTTCTCTGGAAGAGCAACCAGTGTTCTTAACCAATTAGCCATCTCTCCAGCCCAATTTTACTTGTGCGTTTGTGTGTATGTGTGTGTGTGTGTGTGTGATATGCACACATATATAGGACAGAGAAACATGTCAGTTACCCTGCTCTACCATGCCAGTGTCCCTTCTGTCTTTGGGGTTATTAAATATACTTTTGGACCAGGACTATTTGCATATGACTATGATCCAGCACTTTGACTGATTCAGGAGTCATAAATTCAGTGCCATTCTGGGCTACATAGTGAGTTCCTGTTACATATATACATAGACTGGGAATGTAATTCGCTAGGAAAGCATTTGCCTAGTATACACAAATTTCATGTGATTTGATCCCATTACCACCACACCTACATAAAAAGCACAATCTCAAGACACATAATTTTGTCATAAAGAACTAAAAGACACGTATCAACTAATAATGGAGTTACAGATTTCAGGAGCCATAATGCTCACAGTAGCCCATATGGGGAACACCTCATTCTCAAGGTATCTGAGAAACTGAAATATTAATTGCCAGTTTCTTTTTTTAATAGTTGTTTTAGAATTTTTAGAAGATTTTATTCTTATTCATGTGTATGAGTGTTTTGTCACAATGTAGGTGCTGGGGCTAGACCTGGGTTCTTTGCAAGAACAGCAAGTGGTCTCATCCCCAAGCCATTTCTCCAGCCCCGTATTTTTAATTTTTTTTAATTGTCTATGTGGTTTTTTGAGGGAGTATGTTCATGTGTGAGTGTAGGTGCCCAAGGAACTGGAGTTCCAGGCAGTTGTGAGTCACTAGATGCAAGTGCTGGGAACCAAACTCTCATCCTCTGCAAGGTAAGTAAATATGTGTGGTTCTTAGCTGCCAAGCCATCTCTCCAGCCCCTGAACTGACAAAATGTTAATGGCAAATTTCATACTCACAAAATGCTCTGAGGCTTTAAAAAAAATGGAAGATTGTTCTACATTACATAGAAAGTAAATGAAACCCAGGATTTGAACTCAGGTCTGCCTCTCTCTATAACTGCCTCTCAAACATTAGACTAGACTCATGCTGTTTTCTTCATTTGCTTTCTGTTGCAGTGAAAAACAGCATGATTAAAACAAAAACAACTTGGGGAAGAAAGAAAGGGTTTATTTTAGCTTACAGGTTTCAGACCATTTTTGAGGGAGGCAGGGCAGGAATTCAAAGCAGGAGTCTGGAGGCAGGAACTGAATTAGAAACCATGAAGGAATGTTGCTCGGCCAGTTTTGTTTTGTTTTTTAATGCAGTCCAAGTCTGTCTGTCCCATGTGTGTAGCTGCCTGCAGACGTCAGAAGAACACATCATAGCCCTCCTATGTCAGTCAGCCATCAAAATATCCCACAAATGTGCCCACAGGCCAATCTGATGGAAAATATTCTTTAGTAGAGGTTTCTTCTACCCAAGTGTCAAACTGACAACCAAAATCAGCCATGAAAGCCTATTTTTTTCCTTTTTCAAGACAGGGTTTCTCTGTGTAGTCCTGACTGACCTCGAACTCACAGAGATTTACCTGCCTCTGCCTCTCCAGTGCAGGGATTAAGGGCTTGCACCACCACCACCCCGCTGTAGTGTTACTCTTAAACAGTAGCCTGGTTTCTAACTTCAGAGGGGCTTCCTGTGGCTCCCTGTGCACTGACTGCAGAGGAGAACTGCTTCAGCATCACACTTGCTGGCACACCTCCTCAAACACACAGTCAGCAGCATTCAGATCAGCCCCTGGATGCCTGCCCTACAGAGGCTTTGATGGTGGCTGTACTATTTTGAGATAAAAAGAGTTCAGCATCCAGTGGGCCAGGAACATATTCCAACGTCAGCTTTTTAAATCTGCTGGTACGTTGTACACGGTGGAGCTTCAGGAGAGGCTTAAGCTGTTTCCAGATCGACTACAGTAAGACGGATTTCGCTGTAGGTTAGGCGAGGCATTGGTAACCACGTGGTGATTAGCACTACCATCATGCCTTTGGATATTGCTCACCTTGGGATGTCTAGATTTCTGCCAGAAATTTTCAGCAAAGCAGAGGTGTTGTGCTTATGTTCACAGGCATAATAAAATATGGAATTAAGCCTCATCTTGTGAATTAAAAAAAATAGTATGTGTATGTGGTAGAGGGAATGACTGTGCCTATGAGGGCAAGTGCCTGCAAAAGTCAGAAGAACGCATCAGATCCCGGGGAACTGCAGTTCCACCTGGTGTAGGTGCCGGAAAACACCCTGAACTGCTGAGCCATCTCCCCAACTCTCTCACCCTGAGAACGTTCGTGGACTTTGATAGCAGAGACAATATGTTGTACTTCCATGATAAAATAATTTGTCTTAGTTGGGGTTTCTATTGCGTGAAGAGACACCACGACCATGACAACTCTTATAAAGGAAAACGTTTAATTGTAGTGGTGTACAGTTCAGAGGTTCAGTCCGTTATCCTCAAGGTGGGACATGGTATTGTGCAGGCAGAAGTGATGCTGGAGAAGTCGCTGAGGGTTCTAGATCTTACAAGCAGCAGGAAGTGAACTGTCTCACTGGGCGTGGCTTGAGTTTCTATGATACCTTAAAGCCCACTTCCACGGTGACACACCTCCTCCAGCAAGACCACACCTAATCCAACAAGGCCACACCTGCCATTAGTGCCACTCCCTTTGGGGGCCATTTTCTTAAAACCACCACCTAATTTTCCCCCTTTAGATGCAAATTAAAAAGCATTTAGAATGGAAATAAAAAGTAAAAGGTTGCCTTTAGAAGAAGAGCCAGAGAGGAGCTGAGGAGATGGTTCAGTGCTGGGCTCACTCACTGGCATTTTTAAATAAAAAAAAAAAAAAAAGAAAAGGTGTGGGGAGATGGCTCAGTGTTTAGGACTAATTGTACAAGCATAAGAACCTGAGTTCAGGTCCATGCTCCCACATATAAAATCTGGGCATGAAGTACTTGGGTTAGTGGCGCATGCCTTTAACCCAGGTTCAATGAGAGACCGTTATCTCAAAAGAGTAAGGTGGCAACTGATAGAGATGGGCACCTGACATCTTCTGGCCTCTATGAGTTTTTACCTGTATACATACACTATATTTACATATGCATGGTGGGGTCAAGGAGAACGAAAGGGAGGGGGGAGAAGGAGACTTTGAAATGGAGACAAGTGAATATTTAATACACGTAGTTTAGAATGTATAGCGGTTTCTTACATCGCTCCAGTGATTTAAGAACTACCTTTCAAATCTGGTAGAACTGATTTGCATGGAGCACAGAAAGACAAACTATAAGGCATTCATATGGAGAACTACACACATTAGGTGAAGATAAGTGATAGTGGGATATCTCAAGATCAAGTTAATGGGGCTGGAGAGATGGCTCAGAGGCTAAGAGAACTGACTGGTGTTCCAGAGGTCCTGAGTTCAATTCCCAGCAACCACATGATGGCTCACACCCATCTATAATGAGATCTGGTGCCCAGAACACCATATACATAATAAATTAAAAAAAAAAGATCAAGTTGGGGCTGGAGAGATGGCTCAGAGGTTAAGAGCATTGCCTGCTCTTCCAAAGGTTCAATCCCAGCAACCACATGGTGGCTCACAACCATCTTTTTTTTTTTTTAATTATGTATACAATATTCTGTCTGTGTGTATGCCTGCAGGCCAGAAGAGGGCACCAGACCACCATTACAGATGGTTGTGAGCCACCATGTGGTTGCTGGGAATTGAACTCAGGACCTTTGGAAGAGCAGGCAATGCTCTTAACCTCTGAGCCATCTCTCCAGCCCCGGCTCACAACCATCTTTAATGGGGTCTGGTGCCTTCTTCTGGCCTGGAGGCATACACACAGACAGAATATTGTATACATAATAAATAAATAAATATTAAAAAAAAGAAAATAATTTACAGGATGCACACATGCAAAAAAAAAAAAGATCAAGTTAGTGTCACCAGATAAAATGATGCTAGCACTTTTGCGTCATAAAGAATGATATGTGGGGCAATCGCCCATCCTTGCAAAGGGGGCTTATTCTTTCGTGTGGGTTTTCATCTCAGGCTCCTGGCTGCTTCCCTAGGTAGACTGACTTGAACCTACAGTGACAAAGGGTGCAGTGCCAGCAAATGGGAGGGTTTATGTCTTTAAAAAACAATAAAGAATGACTTCTCATCCAGTTCCTCAGCTACAATCCCAATTTGTTTATTCCTGATAAGCCGTTCTCTGGTGTTCAGTCTCTAGTTCTCTTGTTTTCCATGAATTATGTTCTGTGTTGATTATAATGGATGGACAAAAACACAACTATCCATCTACTTTATGTGCTGTTCAAGACCTCTGTCTTAGTTTCTCAACCTACTAACCTTCTTTTTTAAGCATTCCCTTGAGGAAATGCCGGCAGATACTTTTTCCCCAAGTCTATTTCACTCCTGTTTGAGCAATCATGGTAAAAGGTCATTTGGGCCTGATGACAGAAGAAACACACAGTACTAACTGAAAACGTCACACCGAGACAATTAATTAAGGTGAACACTGGAGGATGGTTGTGGTTTTCCATTAAGGAAGTTCTACCTATTTACTTATTTATTCATTTTTTTTTTTTTTTTTTGAGACAGGGTTTCTCTGTGTAGCCCTGGCTGTCCTGGAGTTCATTTTGTAGACCAGGCTGGCCTGGAACTCAGAGATCCGTCTGCTTCTACCTCCCAAATTCTGGGCTTAAAGGAGTGCATCACCACGCCCAGTTGGAAGTTCTACCTCTTAGTAAAGCAAATCAGTGCGTTTGTTTTGAAGGTCCCATAAATCCTTTAAAATGGCCTTAGAGTTAGTTTTATTTCTTCTTGCCGCTTAGTGAATCATTGGGAATTAATCGACAATAAAGCCGAGCTGATACTACACTCAGGAGACAGAGGCGAGAGGCGTGTGAGTTTGAGGTCATTCTGGACTATATAGCCAGACACCACCAAAAAAAAAAAAAAAAAAAAATTTTTTTTTGAGAAAAACTGGAAATTTTCAAATTTTCAAGCAATTGCTGATATCTTAGACCAGTGGTTCCCAACCTTCCTAATGCTTCGACCCTTTAACACAGTTTCTCATGTTGTGATGACCCTCAAATTAGTTTTATTGCCACTTCATAACTGTAAGTTTGTTACTCTTATAAACTGTAATGTAAATATTTTTGGAAAGAGAGGTTTTCCAAAGGGGTCAAGACCAACAGGTTGAGAACCACTGCCTTAGATGCTGATAGATTACAGACTATTTCGGGGGCTAAAAGTATTCTCTCTTTGATGTCCAATATATTGGCACACACCTGTAATCCCAGCATTGGGAGGTAGCATGCAGGAGAACCAAGAGTTCAAGGTCATCCCAACTACACAGCAAGTTCAAGGCCAGCCTGGATTCCATGAGACTCTGTTCCAAAAAATAACAGCAAAAATTGTACATTTTTATTGTGATTATATTTCCTAAAGCTTAAAATTGGAAGTTATGATCTGATAATGCAATGAAATATTCTAAGATATATTTATTGTTATTTTATGTGTATGGGTGTTTTGTATGTATGTATGTGTGCCACATGAATGCCAGGTGCCTGTGGAGGCAAGAAAAAGGTATCAGATAACCAAGGACTGAAGTTACAAATCTTTGTGAACTAAGATGCAGGTACTGGGACTAGAACCTGGGTCCTCTGCAAGAGCAGCAAATGCTCTTAACTACTGTGCCACTTGGGATGAAAATTTTAAAGACTTTTAAAAATGTTCTATGCATGGGTGTTTTACCCACATGCATGCCCGTGTACCATTCATGCCTGGTGACTACATAGCCAGAAACAGCTTCAGATTTCTTGGAACTGGAGTTACAGATGGTTCTGAGCCACCATTTGGATGGTGGAAATAGAACCCAGATCCTTTGGAAGATCATCCAGAACTCTTAACTACTGAGCCATCTCTCCAGCCTGAGATGAAATGTTCTATATTAGAACATTTAGCCACCATGCATTCTTGACAGTTATAGTATTTCCTATTATGCTCTTTGTTTATAATTGCTTTTATTATTGTGTATTCAGCAATTTTGGCCTTAATCAAATACTTCCGCTAAGAAGGGAATCAATAAAAGGAACATGTGTTAAAGAATAAAAGAAGTCTAAAATTTATTGGTGAAAGAAAACTGAAAATCACAGTGTTCAGAAATGTAATATTCTTCCATTAACGGTAGGCCATTATTTTTAATAAGCCTTAGTTTGGAGCAGTTATTAGTCCATTTAAAAATTGCTTTGTAATTCTGGCAGAGTTGATTTGTAAGAACAAAAGGACAGGAATGTAATCTTCCTGTATTCAGGACTATAGAGATTACTTGTACAGTACTGTGTACTATTTTGCTTCCTGATAGAAGAAAGATGTGCACAACTTTGGGATAGTCTCAACCAAAATATTCAGAGGCTGGAAAACAAGCCAGATGGAATTTATCCTACAGATACACTCACACAAATGAGTCCTAATGAGTGAAGCTCATGCTCTATAATGAAAGCAAAAGGCTGGAAGCCTTCCATGAATGATGACACATCTATATAATGAACTCACCTCAGATATAATTTAAAAAAACGATTGAAGAGCAGGGGCATAGTGGTACATACACACCTGCATTCCTAGTAACGTCTAGAGGTTGAAACAGGAAGAGCCAGAGTTCAAGGCCAGCCTGATCTACATATCAAGACCCTACTTCAAAGCATTAGAAGGTTCTATTACAGAAAGAGCTCCAAGATTTATTGTTAGACGAAACAAGAAAGGCACAGAACTTGTATATAGGATGCTGCCACTGTGCTGAAAAATGAAAGGGGAGTAGCAATGAGGCAGCTTTGGGTACAAGATACTTTACTTCTTGTCAGGCCTGACAACCTGAATTTCATCCTTACTACCCATGTGGTAGAAGGAGTGTATCAGTTCTGACAGGTTGACCTCTGACCTCTACACATTCACACACACACAAAAAACAAAGTAAGTGCAGTAGTGACTTTTAGTTAAAAGAGGAGTCTCAGTGGTAGAGTCCTCGCTTAGCATGTGTGAGAGAAAAAATAAAAATAGGAGAATATATGCAGTTATGTCTGTGTAACATGATGGGCCTTGCTTGTTGGGGTTTCTGTCCTGCCCAGTTCCCACAGCAGTAAATCCCAAAGAAAATCACACACAGGTCTACATAGGTTATAAACTGATTGGCCCATTAGCTCAGGCTTCGTATTAGCTCTTATAACTTATATTAACCCATTACAGGTCACATACTGCTTCTTCCGTGGTCTGGGTAGGACTGGGGAGGAATGGGCTTCCTCCTTCCCAGCATTCTCCTGTTCTCATTGCCCCACCTTTACTTCCTGTCTGGTTGTCCCACCTATACTTCCTGCCTGGCCAATCAGCGTTTATTTAAAACATGATTGACAGAATACAAACAGTTCTCCTGCACCATGTCTGTGTATAAATAAAATTAAGTCCGAAAATATACACATGAAATCAACTGTAGGGATTTTCTAAGAAAGGGGTGGGAACTAGGTAAATGGGCAGGAGAAAGAGAAAGGGATGTTCTCTTTTGTAGCTTTGTATACTTTTTGACATTTCCTAATGGATGACTTATTTAAAAACCAAATAAACAACATTAAATGAAGAGCGGGAAAGAAACAATATGAAGAAAAATGACAAGAGGAGCCAGGCGGTGGTGGTGCACACCTTTAATCCCAGCACTCAGGAGGCAGAGGCAGGAGGATCTCTGTGAGTTTGAGGCCAGCCTTGTCTACAGAGTTAGTTCCAGAACAGCTAAGGCTGCACAGAGAAACTCTGTCTCAAAAGCCCAAGAAAACAAATGGCAAGAGGGCTGAGAGTTTCAGTTGTGTCTGTACTTATGAATGGTCCTAAAGATGCCACAATCACTGGAAATCACTACATGGTTAACCCAATTGTAAAGACAATGAATGCATTGCTCCACAGTAGAGTTCACTCATGACCCAGACTTGGCCCTAATTCACAGAGGATAATATTAGATTAGTGGCTGGGTTTTTTTGTTGTTGTTGTTGTTGTTGTTTTTTTTTTTGGCTTTGTTTTGTTTTGTGGGGTTTTTTTTGAGATAAAGCATTAGTCAGTAGAAGAACAATACAAGTGTCTACTCGTTAGACTTAATGATTGTAAATTTATTGTTTATAAACTGTTTTCTCATTTAATCTACCTTTATAAAATCCATTCTGTAGTATATAGGATAGAAATTTCTATTTTCTGATCTATAAAGCAAGTTCCAGGACAGCCAGAGCTACACAGAGAAACCCTGTCTCAAAAAAAGGAAAGGAAAGGAAAGGAAAGAAAAGGAAAGGAAAGGAAAGAAAAAAGGAAAAAAAAAAACAAAGAAGATTTTTCTTTCCATTTTCAAGTTACAAATAACTGGAAATAGAAGGCTTAGGAGATGGCTCAATGGATAAGAACATTTGCACAGCAAACTTGAGGACCTGAATTCAAATCTCAGCACTAGCATAAAGTGCTGCATGACTGTAGGTGCCCACAGCCCCGGCACTGGAGGAAGGAAACAAGTGGAGAGCTCCCTGGCTGGCCAGTCTAGCCAAAATGGGTGAGCTTCCGGTTCAGTGAGCGGCTCCATCTCAAGGCAAACATTGATTGACAGAAACACCCAGTGTCATACCACAGCCAGGCATGCAAACCTACACACTCACACACACACGTGCACAATGGAAATAGATGAAAATTTACCCATAGTTCCAACTACTAGAACACTGTTGTGCTCGTTTTGTGGTGCTCGGAATGGAGCCCTAGGCCTTCTTCACAGTAAACAAGCTCTGTACCACTGAGCAACCCTCAGTCCATGGAATACAGCATTTGAAATTACCACGAGCTTGAAAATCAGAGCTAAATCATCACCCAGGGCTTGCCAATTCCCTGAACTCTCTAGAAATCCTTATACTGTTAAACTGTGCCTACAGCTGCTGTTTCTGACCCTAAATTATTGCATAGTTATTAATTTTTCTTTATTCTGACCCAGAGATTTTGCTGAATTTCAATCTTGATTCTTTAGAGTAAAACGCATATTAAAAAACTTTTCTAAAAAGTCTGTCATCTAGCCGGGTGGTGGTGGTGTCATGGCATTTACTCTCAGCACTGAGGGCGGAGGTGCAGGGTGTATGTGTGGGGTGAGGGTGGGGTGTGTGTGTGTGTGTGTGTGTGTGTGTGTGTGAAAGGGTGGGGCACGGGGGTGAGGTACAGCAGAGGCAGCCTGGTCTGCAAAGTGAGTTCCAAGACAGCTAGGTTACACAAAGAAACCCTGTCTTGAAAAAAAAAAAAACAAAGACAGGCTGAGCGGTGGTAGTGCATACCTTTAATCCCAGCACTCAGGAGGCAGAGGCAGGTGATGCTCTGTGAGTCTGAGGCCAACCTGGTCTCCAGAGCTAGTTCCAGGACAGCTATGGCTTGTTACACAGAGAAACCCTGTCTCAAAAAAAAAAAAAAAAAAAAACCCCAAACCCATACAAACAAAAAACTTCCATATATTCAATCTCAAAATTTAATGTATATAAAGAATTACAAAGAAAGCTTATTAAAATGCAGATTTCTGGTGCCTCTCTGTAACGATTCTGATTGACCGGGTCCTGGGTGAGGCCTGGGAATGTGCTTTTTATAAGCACACAACCGCTCTTACTGGGGGGATCTGAGTGCGGCCATAAAAATATCTTCAACAATGAGATTATTTGTAACTAGTGACTTGGCATGGCTTATTAAAATCAGCACAGCTTCTCAGAAGCGCTCACCGAGCTCATTATTGCTAAAACAAAGAGGCAAAGATGAGGAGCTGGTGATGATTAGCCCCAGAGGGCTGAGAGGAGGACGTGGTGAGGCACACACCCTAGTGCTGGTCTGCAGTTCAGAGGAAGACGTGTATTACATCAATTGAATCTCTCTCCTTTACCTTGGAAACTCTGCAGGTGTGCACTAAAGTGTCTTTGGGGGTGCAGGGGCAGGGTGGTGGGGTGGTGGTGGGCAGTCAGAAGCAGTTGCCTGTTCTCTTCCTAACAAGTTGACCATGCTAATTAGAGACCTTGGTGGTTTGGGATTCTGTTACCCAGTGACTGCTGTCTCTCCCTGCAGCCCTGTGCCACCTGAGATTTGAGAGCACGCCTGCCGCCTACCTATGTCTCCGAGTTCTCCTTACAGAGCGAGGCCTCACTCTGGACAGCCTTGTTTACTTAACTGCGTCTCCACTCCGATCTTGCTGGAGCCCCAGCTTGGCTTTTTCTACAGTTTGGCACAGCATTTTCTTCCTTCAGTTGACCTCTCTGGCTGAGAGTATTTTGTGAAAGCGGATTTAAAATTATTTGAAATGGCTTAGTGCCTAACGCACACATTTGTCATTTGCTGAAGGGTTTTACAATTTTACATAACTTCCTGAGTGTTTTTAACTTTGCGCTTATGGTCCAAGGCAATTATTGCAAAGGACATACTTTTATTAATTGAAATCATAAAAACTTTGTAGGTGTTCTAATAAAATGAGGTGATTTAAGGTTTAAATGGCATATTGAGTCATTCATAAATAGCAACACAGCCCACCTTGGTGAAAGCCAACGGAAAAATACAGGAGAATGAAAACGTTAAATAGCACCTCACAGAGGTCATAGGAAATGTCAGCAGTTTGGTTTGGTTTAGTTTGGTTTTGTTTTTGCCAGGCATTAGGATAGAGCCCAGGACCTCACGCTGGCTAAGCAATCCTTCTAGCCCTGAGCTACAACTATAACCCCTTTCTGATTTCTAGAAAGACATTTTCACTGGAAATCTCATTCGCTAATTGTTTTTTCCTCAATGCAAAGATTAGCAGGTGTTAATTTATCAAGATGTCTACCCTCTTTTGGTAGCACATGCCCAACTAGGAATGACTCTGTACTTTAACCATGTATGGGCTGTATGAAATCACGGAACACTTACTGGCCAATTCCTGCTTTTTATACACTGCATTAATGAGAACCACTCATTTATTTTTCAAAAAGGAAATACAGATGCACTTTAACAATATGTGTCCCCTTTCAGATGCCACATCTTTAGTAGACAAAAAAAAGAAAGAATATGTGTCCCCTTAACTCTAACATAAATTGAAAGTGTCATCTGGGGTAGGCATATAAATCTGTCCATAGTGATGCTTGCCTAGTGTCTGTGAAGTCCTGAATTTGATAGCCAGAACTGCAAAAACAAAAACAAACAAACACACAAATTACTCATAAGTGAAAAGTGCACGGAGAGGACTAGGTGTGGCAGTGCATACCTATAATCCTAACACTTGGGAGGTAGAAGCAGAGGACCAAGATTTCAAGACCCACCGGGGAGTGGTGGTGCGTGCCTTTAATTCCAGCACTCAGGAAGCAGAGGCAGGCAGATCTCTGTGAGTTTGAGGCCAGCCTAGTTACAGGGTGAGTTCCAGGACACCAAGAATACACTGAGAAACCCTGTCTTGAAAAATAAAAAACAAGGGGCTGGAGAGATAGCTCAGTGGTTAAGAGCACTGGCTGCTCTTCCAGAGGTCCTCAGTTCAATTCCCAGCAACCACATGGTGGCTCACAACCATCTGTAATGAGATCTGGCGCCCTCTTCTGGCGTGCGGGCATACATGGAGGCAGAATGTTGTATACATAAGAAATAAATAAATAAATCTTAAAAAAGAAAAAAGAAAAAAAAAAAGATTTTAAGACCCAGCTGGGCAGAGACAAGCTGATCTCTGTGAATCTGAGGTCAGCCAGGGCTACATAGTGAGGCTCTGTTTAAAAAAACAATACAAAACAAACAAAAAATAGTTCAAGACACAGCCTGGACATTCAAGCTACTTGAGACTGTGTTTGGAAAAATAGCAACAATGAATCCATTTAGTGTCTGACATAGTGGCACACTGCTGTAATCCCAGTATACAGGAGGCTGTAGCCTGGACTGAAGCATGTACCAGGCCAGTTAGGACTACAGAGTGATGTGCATCAAAAACAAAAACGGGGCAAGATAGCTTAATGGGTAAGGATACCCGCCACCAATCCTGGCCATCAGCGTTGAATTTGATCCCCAGAATTCACATGCTGGAAGGAGAGACCTGAGGACTCCGCCCAGGCACTGCCATCTGCATGCGTGTACATGCACTCTAAGTTAAATAGATGTTAAACATGAGAAACACATTTAAAGGCAGGTGTGGTGGGGTGCACTTACAATCCTCGCGTTCAGGAGGCCAAGGCAGGAAGATCACAAGTTCAAACCCATCCTGTGCTACATAGTGAGACCTTGTCTCAAACATGCATTTAATATACATAATGTATGACATGACACAGCCTAGCAGGGTAAATAACAGAGTTTGGTGGTTTCCTCTCCTGGTCTCAGGCTGACTAAGAACTCTGCTCTGCTGCTTGCTGTTGCCCACACTCACAAGAGAAAAATCACACCATGAATTGTTAGCTTGAGAAAAGATTAAAGTCTGAATTTCAAAGTATGGGTCCAGGATGTAGCTCAGTGGTAGGTAGAGTGCTTAACTACTGTGCTCAAGGTCTGGTGTCCTGTGTCACCCCAAAGAGAGAGAGAGAGAGAGAGAGAGAGAGAGAGAGAGAGAGAGAACAACAAAAAAAAAAACCAACCCAACTATCTCTAGGGAAGATCAGAGGGGACTCCAGTAGGCTCTGCCTTCATCCCTCACGCTCCTTACATCTTCTTCAACCACAGTGAGCCAGCAGAGGTTTCCAAAGCGAGATGGAAGTTGCATGCTCTGGAGAGGCAGCTCATGTAGAGCATGCAGTTAGCATGTTCAAGGCCCTGGAAACAGCCAATCCCTAGCACCAATCCCAATAAAAGAGGGGGGAAAAAAAGGAAAAGAAATAGGACTAACTAGCCAGGTGGTGGTGGTGCACACCTTTAAACCCAGCACTCGGGAGGCAGAGGCAGGCAGATCTCTGTGAGTTCGAGACCAGCCTGGTCTACAAAGCTAGTTCCAGGACAGACTCCAAAGCTACACAGAGAAACCCTGTCTCAAAAAAAAAAAAAAAAGTAGGACTAGTTAGTGTTGTTTAAGAGCTGAATTTTATTTTGTTTTAATTCTTCCACCCATCATTCATTTTGGGGTGCTAGCAGTCACACCCAATTCTTCGGACATGCTGACAAGAAACAGCACTACTGAGCTATACCTGCAGCTCTGTTTGTTGTTGTTTGGTTGGTTGGTTTTGTTGGGTTTTTGTGGGGGAAGACAGGGTTTCTCTGTAGCTTTGGAGCCTGTCCTGGAACTAGCTCTTGTAGACCAGGCTGGCCTCGAACTCACAGAGATCCACCTGCCTCTAGTGCTGGGATTAAAGGTGAGAGCCACCATGGCCAGCAACTCTAGTCTTAATGAACGTGAACTTACATAGTCACTAGCTAGTGACTACTACCCTGGCCAGGGAAGGGAAGGTTGCCACATGTTAGGTGCCAAATCCAGGCTGTTTGACTGAGTTTTCAAAACTTAACTTTGGATTTGCATTCAAAGAAAAGAAAGTCGATTGTTAAAAACTCAAAAGAATGGAAAGAGAAAAATATATCCTCATTTATTATTTAGGTAGGAGGAAAAACACATCTAATTGTAAGCCAAGCAGACAATAGGAAAAGTGTAGTTGATTGCCTGAATATTTGGTATCCTTACACCACCAACGAACCATTCTGATTCCCTCCCTCCCTCCTTCCCTCCCTCCCTCCCTCCCTCCTTTTCTCCCTCCCTTCCTTCAAATAAATGGAATGGAGTGAAATTGGCAGATAAGTTTGGCACTATGTAGCATGGTGAAATATAAATGAATAACAAACACCAGAAGGCCTAAGTGGATGTGGATTAAATTAAATATTTACACACTACACAGCAGATCTTTCGTGAAGGGCAAGTCTATGAACCAGAAACTTCCATAATAAAAGGGGTTGAAAATTGTTTTGTTTGTATGAAGCCTGCTGTTTGACACCTGGGCCAAAGGCAGTCTAACCCAGCTGCCAGCAGGTAGCCCAAGTATCACAAAATAAAGCCATCCAACTGTTTTAAAACTGCATTTGTGTCTGTGAATGAAGAAAAGGATGAATAATGGATATGCCAAACACACCGGCAGTGATTGTTGCTGTTAGGTTGGGTGGTTGTTGTTACTATTGGTAACACTCTGTGTTTTCTCCAGATTTTCAGCACTGAGCTAAAATGCGTTTGGTTTTGTTTCTTGAAACAAAGCTTTAGTAAATACCCAACCCTAGCCTTGAACTTGCTGTTGCTTCTGCCCCCAGAGGGCCACTGTTACACGTATGTACCATCATGCCCAGCCTTGAAACACTTTTTATGGGGGTGGTGTGAGGAGATGGGCTGGGGGGGTTGGACCAGGAAGACTCCTCAGTGGGGAAAGTGCTTGCTGTACAAACATGAGGACCAGAGTCCAAATCCCCAGCTTTATTTATTTACTAAATAAATAAAGAAGTCAGTTATGGTGGCATATACCTATAATTCCAATGCTGGGGCTGTGGAGACACTCTAGCCACTTGGTGAGCTCCATGTCCAGTGAGAGACTCTAGCTCAAAAAATATAAAGTGGAGAAGAATAGAGGAAGACATCCAGTGTCAATGTCCCACTTACATATCAGCATACACACGAAGATAAAATACCATTTTCTATAAAGAAAAGCAGAAAATAGGCTCATGCAGTGAATACTCAACACACACAAACTGGATTAGTAAATCCTCATTTGCCTTATTTGCTTTGACATTCCCCTCTTTCTTTCTCCCTCCCTGTTTCTTCCCTCTCCCCCCACTTCCTTCCTTCAGCTATAGCTAAAGTCCCTAGTCCATCTCCACTGCCCCTTCCTTCCCAGCGTAGCCATTAACACGAATTACGGTGCTTTCTACCCATTTTAAGTGCTTCTTCTGACATATGCACACACCTGTGAACAATCTGTGGAACATGTGTGTGCTTTGAAAGTCACGATAAATCATGTTGCATTTGGGAGCTGGGGGGTTGTTTTGAGATGAGAGTCATGGTATACAGTCCAGGCTGACCTCACACTCCTGAGACTCCTGCCTCTCTCTATCGTTTACATTGCTGGTATGTACCACCAAATTACTATTTTCCATTTAATTTTACGTCTGTAAGATGCTGAAATACATTAGGATATTTTTTAAGTGCTTCATCAAATCTGCTACCCAGCCAGTGAGATGACTCAGTGGGTAAAGGCATTTGCTGCCAAACCTGAAGACCCAGTTCAATCCCTGGGTCCCACGTGGTAGAAGAAAAGAATTGACACTCGCTCCCACGGGTTGTCCTCTGGCCTCTACACACATGGTGGGGTGCACACATGCAGTGAGTCAACAAACATTGAAAAAAAAAAGCTTAGGAATAAAATAAAAACAAACCATGCTGAGATAACAAAAGGTAACTTTTTATTGCACTCTCTTGGGATAAAAGACTAGCTGGGCAGAGAACACTTGGCTAGCATTTGCGAAGCCCTGGTTTGATCCCCAGCACAAAGTGGGTAGGAAAGAGAGACAGAGAGAGAGAGAGAGAGAGAGAGAGAGAGAGAGAAGCACTATGGTGTGTGTATATGTGTTTTCTTATACATTATATCATTTCAGGTCCACAGCAACCTGGGAGAGCAGATATTACCAACCCCACTTAGATAAGGGGTGGATTTTAGGAAACTGAAAGACTCATGATAGTGGTTTGTGGCAACACAGACTGCTCCAAAGGGGGAAAAAGACGTATATTGGTAGATCATTTGCCTAGCATGCATGGGGTCCATGGTTCTATCCCTAACACCACGGGGTGAAGGTGGGAAAAGTTCAGGGGCTTGTCCAAGGCTAAAGCCATAAAGCAGAACGTGAAGTCAAATTTTGTCCTCCTAGTCAGTTTGGGCAGTGCATCTCAACACATTGCCTTCCACAGTACCCTGGGGTAACTCATGGAGAGAGAGAGAGAGAGAGAGAGGAAGTCAGAGCGAGGACAACCTGGCATTTCAGTTCTCTATTTTTAGAGACAGGAACTCTTCCTGACCTGGGACTTGTCTAGTAGGGTGGCCAGAGTGAACCCCAGAGATCCACTCATCTTTATTTCCCCTGAGCTGGGGTTACATGTGTATGTCATTCTCAGGACTGCAAAGCAAGCCTTTTCCTGACTGAGCTATCTTTGCAGTCCCTCATGACTTTTCATTTTACCCTTCTGCCTTCAGTAGAGAACAAAAGTGCTAGACAGAATGACTCCTTGCTAAACAAAGGCGAGAGTCAAAAAATGGGCTGGGGGCTAGGCATGGTGGCACACACTTTTAAGCCTAGTATTCTGCAGGTAGAGGCAGGCAGAGCTCTGAGTTTGAGGCCAGCCAGGGCTACTTAGTGAGCCTCTGCAGTTATTTTTTGTTGTTTGTCTGAATAAAAGTAAAAACAAAATAAAAAAGAGGAAGAGAGCAGGGACCCTAGCATAGCAATGCCCCTGTGATCTCAACTACTGGAAGGGCTGAGGCAGAGAACAGCCTCTGAAACAGCAAGAACCTGTCTTAAAAAAAAGAAAGAAAGAAAGAAAGAAAGAAAGAAAGAAAGAAAGAAAGAAAGAAAGAAAGAAAGAAAGGAAATAACACAGAAGAAAATAGGGCAAGATAAGAAAAAAAAATGGAGAGTTGGGTAGTGGTGGTGCACGCCTTTAATCCCAGTACTTGGGAGGCAGAGGCAGGCAGATCTCCATGAGTTTGAGGCCAGCCCAGTCTACAGAGCAATTTCCAGGACAGCCAGGGCTACACAGAGAGACCTGTCTCAAAAAACAAAACAAAACAATAAAAGAAAAAGCAACAGAAATGGAGGACAAATTAGCTGGTGCACTCTTTTTAATCCCAAGCACTTGGAAAGCAGAGGCAGGCAGATTTTGGAGTTTCAGACTAGTCTAATCTACAGAGAGAGTTCTAGGAAACCCTGTTTTGAAAAACCAAAAGAAAGGAAGGGGGGGAAGGTGGGAAGGAGGATAAACTAAGAGAAAATGGCCATCTGGACTAAGCATATGGAAGTACAGATGTCCACAGTTTGGGAAAGACAGACCAGAGTTTATGGAGATTGAGAGGAAGCTTGGGGTCAGCCTGTTATATTCTCATACCCCAGTTGGCAGACCCAGGGTTAGAGGAGGGGTCTGCAAACAGATCTTCACATCCCCAAGACAGCGTCCCAGAACACTGAAGCCACCAGAGATAATATTCGTAGACTGTTGGGGTCAGAAAATGAGATCTTTTGAAAATGTTTAATCCTGAGTTTAATGGACATTCAGAATCAAGCACAGGACAAAAAGTCCGTGAGTCATCATGTTGCCTTTGCGGCCCTCAGTCTCTCGCCTTTATCCTGAGAAGGAAAGAGTATTCTGTTTCCTGGTGCTTTCCCTATTGATCGGATGTTACTCACTTGTAAAAGTCAATTTTCTTTAGTCACCTCTTGAGCAGAGTCATAAATGTCAGGACACTTCTAGTTAAAAGAAAAAGCCAATTGCTTGATATGGTGATGCATGCCTATGGCCCTAGGACTCAAGAGACAGACACAAGAGGGTACATATGAATTCATGTCAACCTGATCTACATACCAAGCTCCAGGTTAGCCAAGACTATAGACCTTGTCTCAAACAAACAAAATGAAACAAATGAACGAAATGTTTAAAAGAGAAGTCCAATCTAATTTACCAATGCTGTTGGCGGTGCTGGAGATGGAGCCCAGGGCTTTATTCGTGCTAAGAAAGTGTTCTACGACTGAGCTGGACTCCTAACCTCTCATATCCAAATTAATGTTTGCCTCTTGCTTTCCTCGATTCCTCTAGTTTCTTTTCTATGAAACGGACAAACATATCCATCCCCTCCATAAATATTTCATCTTATCAGAGAAGTGCCATGTGGCCTTTCCTGGTTATAATACCGCTCTCTTCTCTCTCTCTCTCTCTCTCTCTCTCTCTCTCTCTCTCTCTCTCTCTCTCTCTCTCCCTCTTCCCCTCTCTCATGTTCATTTGAATGTGTGCATATATATGTGTGTGGGTCCATATGCATGTGTGTAGCTCTGGCCAACCTGGAACTCTCTCTGTACACCAGGCTGGCCTCGAACTCAGAAATCTGCCTGCCTCTGCCTCCCAAATGCTGGGATTAAATGTGTGCACCACCACTGCTCAGCAGGTTTTTAACTTTTCTTTTGAAACATTTTATTATTTTGATCTCAACAGCACAAATGTGGAAGTCAGAGGACAACTCCAAGGAGTCAGTTCTCCTCACACGGTGTAGATTCTGGGGCTGGAATTCAGGTCCTTAAGCATGGTGGTGAAAATCCTCACCTGCTGAGTCATCTGCAGCCTTAATGGCTTCATTACAGTCTAGTTTAGATAGCATAAGACCTCACCACGTTTAGTAAGGTATTTTTTGTGAATCCATCTTCCTAGGATGATCCCGCAATGCATTTGCTGTTACTCTCTTGTCTCCAGCCCTGTCAAGTTGTCTTTCCTATGTAAACAGACTCTTGAGGTGTTTGTTCTCCTTTGTCTGGTTTCTTTCACTTAGCATATTTCTGCTGCTTAGCTATGAATAGGCATGGACATTCACACACAACTCTTTGTTCAGACGTGTGTGTGTGTGTGTGTGTGTGTGTGTGTGTGTGTGTGAGAGAGAGAGAGAGAGAGAGAGAGAGAGAGAGAGAGAGAGAGAGAGAGCGAGCTCATCTCGGAAGCGAGAAACCTGTGTCTGCAAGAGGTTAACCAACCTGCAGGCAGCCACTCTGCCCTGACAAAGCCAGCATTCAACCTAACCTGCTTCCACAGCCCCTCACCTTTCTACCACAGGATGAGCTCTGGCTGGGTGTTTGCCTTCTTGAACAAAGGTGGGCGTGGTGCACAGGAGGATACTGCAGTGGCCTTTCTTCTAGTCCAGGCTGTGGTCTTGTAACAAAACAGGTGAATAACGGGTCCTCGGGCCAGGGAAAGCATCTAGTCTTTTTGTCACCCGCTTCAGGAGCTCAGGCCCCGGAAATGATTCGCGTGACTCATTCATAATCCGAGTTTGAGCAGAGACTTCAGTCTAGACTTAATGAACGTGGCAAATGAGCAAGCTGGCCACTGTTAAGAGGCTCGCGTTACTCAGACTTTGACAGTCTTGCAGTTCTTTGGCCACAGAACTGGGAGAAATTTTTACTTCCTCCTTGCCTCTGAGTCAGCAAGTAGTTTCTGAAATCACATCTGCTAACAAGTCAAGGCGACCTCTGCATGTGCTGCTCCCGACGCTTTGCTGTGTATTATCTGTCAAAACACCAGCAGCTGGGCGTTCAGACAGAGTCTGTTAAGACACGGGGAATGACATCGTCAGATTGAAAAGATGGAGTAGAAACGTCCACTTTCTGGATTTATCTGTACCAGGATTTTTAATAAAAGCCCATCTTCTCTCATTCATGTCTGACTCTAGGGGAGGTATGCTAGGGTAAGCAAGCACAGAGCCTGGCATTTCCTCTCATTCATCCTTGACACCAGGAGCTGTGTCTGGTCCAGCTTTGTCCTCCCACGGAGCATGGCGTGATGCCTTGTAACATCAGACCTCCCTCACAGCATTCCTAAACTAGGGCAATCAATCAGTCTCGCAGTGGCTGCTCTCTACGCACCTTTCCTTGATCCAGTCTGATGCCTACGCTGCCTCCTTAATTATCTGTCTAATGTGCTTTCTTTTCTAACTTAAAAATGACATTTTGCCATTTCATTGCAAATAAGACAACAGCAATACATTTCTGTGTGGTTATTTATTTTTGCAGGACTATGGATCAAATCCAGGGACCACTGCATATGATAGGAAGTACCCTGTTACTGAGCTAAATCCTTGTCGTAAATCAGTCTTTAAAAAATAATTTTAATAGCTGGGTGGTGGTGGCGCACACCTCTAATCCCAGCACTTGGGAGGCAGAGGCAGGCAGTGAGTTCGAGGCCAGCCTGGTCTACAAGAGCTAGTTCCAGGACAGGCTCCAAAGCTACAGAGAAACCCTGTCACGAAAAACCAATAATAATAATAAAAATTTTAATGAACTAACTTATGTATGTATGTATGCTATGTATGTGTTACGTGTTTTGAGACAGGATCTTACTGGGTAGCCTAGGCAGTCCTTGAACTCCTAACTTTCCTGCCTCAACCTCCCGAGTGTCAGCTTTATAGAAACATGCCACTATGCCTGGTCTCAAATGCATCTTCCTTAATGTTTATTTTTACACCCATAGTGCTAGCATTCAAATTCCAGGCCTCATTCATACTATGCTAGTACTTTACCACTAAACCACACTTCCCCAGCTCAATGTGTGAATTTTAGAGATGGCTACTGGCTTATGGGCTGATCCAAGGGAAGAAACAAAAAAGTTCAAGGCTGTCGATTACTGTGCAAGAAAACCCGTTTCCTGTAGCAGATTCAAAGAGACCTGACTCACAACCTGCAGCTTGCCGTCTCATTACTCACCTCCTCCTCCATTTGAAAGGTCATTTATTCGTCCTTATCCACTCTAGCAGCTGCTCCAGGACTGAGTGAGAAGCAAGTGTTCAACACAGACCTCTTGTTAGACTGACGGCTGCTTTGACCCATCAAGAACAATACTCATTCAATGAGGCTTCCAAGATTTCTCCTAAGTTCTCCGCCTTTCTCCTTGTCGGTGGAGGAATAAGGATGGCAAACGAATGATTATTTTTACTCTTCCCCAAGTGGAGTCACTGATTCATTCAGCCAACATCTTGACTGTTTTTTAAAGGTCATCTTTATTTTAAGGTAGTACAAGTGTCTATGCTTCAAAACAGGAGAAATTCATTGACAAATAACAAGTAAGCTGGATATGGTGGTACACGCCTGTAATCCTAGCACTTGGGGGGCTGCAACAGAAGGATCATAAGTTCAAGGCTGGCCTGTCCTACACAGCAAGACCTTGTCTTTTGTTTTTGTTAGAAGAAGAAGAAGGAGGAGGAGGAGGAGGAAAGAAAGAAAGAAAGAAAGAAAGAAAGAAAGAAAGAAAGAAAGAAAGAACGAACGAAAGAAAGAAAGAAAGAAAGTAAGAAGGGAAGGTGAAATAAGTCAGGCAGTGGTAGCATATGCCTTTAATCCCAGCACTGGGGAGGCAGAGGAAAGTGAATCTCCAGGTTCAAGACCAGTCTGGTCTACAAAGTGAGTTCCAGGACAGCCAAGCTACACAGAGAAACTCTGTCTGGAAAAACAAAAACAAACAAACAAATAAAAAGAAACCAACCCAAACCAAACAAAACAATAACAAAAAAGTGAAATAAAAGTTAAGTGCCAGGCCAGGCAGTGGTGGCGCACGCCTTTAATCCCAGCACTTGGGAGGCAGAGGCAGGCGGATCTTTGTGAGTTTGAGGCCAGCCTGGTCTACAGAGTGAGTTCCAGGACAGGTTCCAAAGCTACAGAGGAACCCTGTCTCAAAAAACCGAAAAAAAAAATTAAGTGCCAATTTTCATAATATTGGGCAGTATGGTGAATGTAACTTGGAAGATTTTGTTGTTAATGTTGTTGCTGTTTGTTTTTTTTTTTAAGACAGAATTTCTCTAGATAGCTCTGGTTGTAGTGGACTCACAGAGGTCTGCCTACCTTTGCTTCCTGGGTGCTGGTGCTAAAAGAGTGTACCACCATGGCCAGCCCAATTTAAAAGATTATTAATGGTCATTTAAAGTTGAACTGCTGGTTACTGTTGAGTTTTTGCTCTTCCTTTTTCTTTTTTCTTTTCTTTTTTTGTTTCTCTGTGTAGCCCTGACTTTCCTGGAACTCTGTAGATCAGGCTGGCCTCAAATTCACAAAGATCTGCCTGCCTCTGCCTCCTGCTGAAATTAAAGGTGTGTGCTACCACGTTTTTGTTTTAGCTTTTGTTTTTTGGTTTGTTGGTTTTTTGGGTTTTTTTTTGTTTTTTGTTTTTTTGCAGGGGGCAGGGAGGGAGTGTTGGTTTTGGTTTTCCAGACAAGGTTTCTTTGTGTGTCTCTGGCTGTGTTGCCAGTTACTGTTTTAAGAAAACATAAAAATTGAAGCTGAGGGTATAACTCAGTTGCAGAACGCTTGCCTAGCGCACACAAGACTCTGAGTTCAATCTCCAGGTTGTAAATAAATAAAGGAAAGGGCAGGAGCTACATATCAGTGGCAGAGCCCTTGTCTAGGACACATGAGGCCTGTATAGAGTCTGACAAATACTACAAAAAATAAATAAGTGCTATGATTTTGATCTATGGCTGACCCCCAAAGGTTCATATGCTGCGGGCTGAGTGCTCCGTATTTAGTGTACAGAAAGGTGAAGAAATCTCTCAAGTATGTAGCCTGGAGGAAGTAATGAGATCATTGGAGGCTTGACTTTAGAAGGGATTAATGCCATCCTGGGGGAACTGGTTAGACCATGGGAGGCTGGAATAGTTACCAAGAGGTGGATTACTGTGAAGAACCCCCACCCCCACCACGCCAACACCTCTACTTGTTCCTCTGAAGGCGCTGTCCCAGCTCTCAATCACACTCTGTGAAGATGCAGTGCAGCACAAGGTCTGTGATGATTAATCTGGACTCTCACTTGACGCCATTTCGAATCAGCAGCCAAACACGGCTGTGGGCATGTCTATGAAAGACTGTCTAGATTAAGTTAGCTGAGATGGGGAGACACATCCTAAATGAGGGTGATGGTATTCTAGGGGCTGGAATCCTGGACTGAATGAAACAGAGAAAGTGAGCTGAGCACAGGTTGCTTCATTCTCCCTCTCCCTCCCCTTCTCCCCCCCCCCACTGTAGAAGCCATATGACCAGATGTCTCCTGATCCTGCTGCCACACCTTGCCACAGTGGGCTGTGTCCTCTAGAACCATAAGCAACCTTCCTCATGTAGTTTTTGTTAGGTATTTAGTTGTAGTGACCACACAAGTGACTATGAAGTCCCCACCAGATCTGGCTAATCAAGCTTGGACTTTTTAGCCTTAGAAGCTATGAACTCAAATAAATCTCTTACGCTTTTTAAGTTCTAAGCATGGGTATTTTGTGTACCCAACAAAAATGACAAAGTCAGGAAACATAAAGGGTTTTGTTTGTTTTGTGTAGGTGTGTGTGTGTGTGTACGTACATGAGTTTGGTGCCTGTGGAGGCCAGATGAGGGTGTCAGATCCACTGGAGCTGGAGTTACAGGCGATTGTTGGCTGCCCACTGTGAGTGCTAGGAATTGAACTGGGGTCCTCTGCAAGAGCAACAAGTGCTCGTAACTGCTGAGCCATCTCTCCAGCTCCCAGGAAATAGCCTTTAAAGGCTTCCATAGGATATTATAGGCTTCCTGTAGTTCACAAATCACAAATCACAGGATGTACCTTTAACAGTTCCACCAACCCATGACGTTCTGGGATATGGGTGAGATGAAACCAAGAGAATCATAAATTTTAAAACATTTCAGATTAGCATGCAACCTGCAAATTTAACAATGTATCAATGGTTTTATAATCATAAAGTCCTATACTATTGTGTATGACCAACCATGTTAGCCAGTGAATTTAAACCCACTTTAATTACAAAAAGATGGTGGCTGGAGAGATCGCTCAGTGGTTAAGAGCACTGGCTGCTCTTCCAGAGGTCCTCAGTTCAATTCCCAGCAACTACATGGTGGCTCACAACCACCTGTAATGAGATCTGGCGCCCTTCTCTGGCGTGTGGGCATACATGGAGACAGAATGTTGTATACATAATAAATAAATCTTAAAAAAAAAAGAGCTAGTTCCAGGACAGGCTCCAAAGCTATAGAGAAACCCTGTCTTGAGAAAAAAAAAAAAAAAAAAAAAAAAAAAAAGAAGAGAAAGATTTTTTAAAAAATTACAAAAAGATGTGTGCTATTTAAAAAATGAAATGAAGCTGGGTGGTGGTAGCACATACCTTTGATCACAGCACTTGGGAGACAGAGGCAGGCAGATCTCTGAGTTCGAAGCCAGCCTGGTCTACAGAGCAAATTCCATGACAGCTAGAGCTGTCACACAGAGAAACCTTGTCTCAAAAAGCCAAAATACGGGCTAGAGAGATGGCTGATAGGTTAAAAGGACTGGCTGCTCTTCTAGAGGACTTGGGTTCAATTACCAGCACCCACATGGCAGTTCACTCACAAGTGTCTGTAACTCCAGTTCCAGGGGACCTTACCCTCTCATACTAATACCCATAAAATAAAATAAATTATTTTTTAAAAAGAAAAACCAAAATAAATAAGTAAATGAATAAATAAAAGCATTCTTTTTTTTTGAAAGCATTCTTTTAAAGCTAAGAAAAACAATTGTTAACAAATTAGACCAAGAGTTAACTTAGAAACTTTTAGGGGGAGCTGGGCAAAGAAGTGAAAATGCTACCAGGAAAGAGGCAATATGATTAATAAAGAACCTGGTGGGAAAGATCAACACAAATCCAAGTACCAGTCTTTTGTGAGCAAAAAAGAAAACAAAACTAGTGATATCATCCCACAGTGACAGGTGACAAAGTGGGGAACCTGGACCAAGGTGACCCCTTATTTGATAGTCTGACTTTACATCCCTGGAACCTACGTCAAAATCAGATTGGCAGTGCATGCTATAATTCCAGAAATGCCATGGCAAGCTCAGAGACGGAGACAGAATCCCACAGAAGCTCTTGAGTCAGCTATTCTGGAGTATGCCACGCAGCAGCCTACAGTCAGTAAGACACCCCTCAAAACACTGTGGGAGCTGAAGACTGACACATGAGGGGTTCCTCTGATCTCCCCAAGTGTGCTGTGGCATGGCTACATTCTTACACAGATACATCACATAAACACAGACACAAAAATAAGTAATAGCATTTTTTTTAAAAAGAGGAACTCAGGAATTGGGCATGGTGGTAGACACCTTTAATCCCAGCATGTAAGAAGCAGAGATAGATGGATCTCTGTGAATCCGAGGCTATCCTAGCCTACATAGCAAGTTCTAGCTCAGCCAGGCCTACATAGATGACCCTGTTTAAAAAATAAAAACAAACAAAGAGATGTCTCAGTGCACCTTATGCTTTTTCAGAGGACCAGAGTTCAGTTCCCAGCACCCACACTGTAAAATCCACAATCACCCTAACTCTAGCGTCAGGGGACCCTTTGCCTTCAAGGGCACCTGTACTCAGGAACACACACACACACACACACACACACACACACACACACACAAAACAAACAACCAAAAAATAAAATCTTTAAAAATGAGAAACTTGAGTGGGGTGTGTGTGTGTGTAACATAAAAGCTGCACAATCTTTATGGAAAGCATAATGTTGCACAATGTTTCCTAAGGTGTGACAATTTACTTTCTGACTCCTATACTTAGGGAATAATTCTAAATCAGGAACAAATACAGTATGCTGAAAGATATTTATCAGAATTTTACTTCTGGTTTCAAACAACCTCAGTATTAGACAATTAGGGAAAATAAGAGCAATTTTATATGTTTACTTGATGGGGCATGAAGTAGCAAATAGAAACCAACCAGGGCAAACCCCACAAACATGCCTACAAGGCAAATTGTAGACTATATACTGTATGAAACAAGAGATGAAAGGTTTAAAGCATGCAAATAGTATTATGTTTTCCCCAGGACCACATACATGCATAAATATATTATGTGGTGAAAGTTAAAATGCATGGCTGAATAGTCACCAACTTCCAGAAAGTGGCTATGTATGTTAGAAGGACAGAACTGCAAGTGAGGAGGAGTGCACAAAAGTAAGACTTGTATTGGTAATGCCCCTCCCCCGACATCTCTGTCTCTCTCTGTCCCTGATGAGGACTGAATCTAGGATATTATGTACAATAAGCATACACGCTGCCACTGAGCTACACCTCTAGATTCATAATATGTCATTTTATATTATTATTTACAACTTTTTCTGTATCTTAAATATTTTGTGACAAATATAGAGTATTAAGTGCTTGAATAAAAGGATTTTTGAATGTTTTCATAATAAAGAAATGATTAAGCCAGGCAGTGATGACATACACCTTTGATCCCAGTACTTGGGAGGCAGAGGCAGGCAGATTTCTGAGTTCCAGGGCAGCCTGGCCTACAGAGTGAGTTCCAGGCCAACCTGGCCTACAGAGTGAGTTCCAGGCCAGCCTGGCCTACAGAGTGAGTTCCAGGCCAGCCTGGCCTACAGAGTGAGTTCCAGGACAGCCCGGCCTACAGAGTGAGTTCCAGGACAGCCTGGCCTACAGAGTGAGTTCCAGGACAGCCAGGATGACACAGAGGAAAAAAGAAAAGAACCAGCAAGGATCACAGAGGGGCTCTGCTTTGACTTCCTCATGTTAACAGCTGAATGATCTGAATTCCAGAGACATTGAATAACACCATCTCATGGCGCAAATGTGAAATATCCCCACAAGTTCATATGTGTCCACACGTGATTTGGACACTATTTGGAAGGTTGTGGACCCTTCTAGAGGTGGGTTATTAGGGGAGTGGGGAAAGTAGGCCTTGTATGTTAGAGTCCAACCCAGCTTCGGCCTCCTCCCTGGCTCCACTTACTGTTTTTGCTAATCTGTGTGAACCCTTATTTCCAGTTCTCTGGATAAGAGATTGAGAACGTGGAAATACCTAGCACTGGTTTCAACCCTAGTAGCATGGGAACTCGCTCGAGTTTCCCAAAACCAATGCCATTATTGTCCCAGAGTCCTGGTCTTCTTCTTATCTGGTTGATTTGATTATTTAGCTGCAAGCTCTGTTATTTCTTTTCTTGATCTTCTCTACCATGCTGTGCTGGCTTTGTTATTATTGCTGCTGTTTTATTTATAAGAACACATTTTAGCGGGCAGTGGTGGCACACGCCTTTAATCCCAGCACTTGGAAGGCAGAGTCAGGCGGATCTCTGTGAGTTCAAGGCCAGCCTGGTCTACAGAGCTAGTTCTAGGACAGGCTCTAAAGCTACACAGAGAAACCCTATCTTGAAAAACCAGAAAAAAAAAAAGTTAGAGCTGGGTATGTTGGCACATGTCTTTAATCAGAGCACTTGGTAGGTAGCCAGAGGTTGCTAGGCAGATTTCTGTGAGTTTACATATGAGTTCCAAGCCAACCAGGGCTATAAATTGAGACTTTGCCCCACCCCCTAAAAAGATGTATTTATTTTTAAGTTACACACACACACACACACACACACACACACACACAATCTTGTGTGTGAGTATATACATGTGAGTACAAGTCGACCATAGATGCCAAAAGAGGGTGCCCTGGATCTGAAGTTATAAGTGGTTGTGAACCATCTGATATGGGTGCTGGGAACAAAATTCAGGTTCCTTTGCAAAAGCAATCTGTCTTAGGGTTTCTATTGCTGTGAAGAGACACCATGACCATGCCAACTCTTGTTTTCAAGACAGGGTTTCTCTGTACAACAGTCCTAGCTGTCCTGGAACTCACTTTGTAGGTCATGCTGGCCTCAAACTCACTGAGATCCGTCTGCTTCTGCCTCCCAAGTACTGGGATTAAAGGCGTGTGTCACCATCGCCCAGAGACCATGACAACTCTTGTAAAGGAAAGCATTTAATTGAGGTGGCGGCTTACAGTTTCAGAGATTTATCATCATGGTGGAGAGCATGGTGGCGTGCAGGCTGACATGGTGATGGATACATCTTGATCAGAAAGCAACAGGAAGTACACTGAGGCCCTGGACATGACTTGGCCAGATATGAGACCTCAAAGCCCACCTCCACAATGGCATACTTCCTCCAACAAGACCATACCTACTCTAACGAAGCCACGCCTCCTAATAGTGGCATGTGCGCCGTCCACCTCACCACCACACAAAGCACCCACCACCACCACAACAAAGTTTAAAACGCAAGCACTGAAACACACACACACACACTCTCTCTCTCTCTCTCTCTCAAAATAAATAAATAAATACCCTAAGCACCTTTGGACTTTAACACAAAAGTCCTGTCTATGGCTTTTTGTATGACAATTGTCTTAATGGGATCCTGGATGCCTTGGAGACCATACTAGAAAGTATGATGTCACTCATCAGAAGACATCTACACATGACCTCGAACATTGTATTTTCTGTTAAGTTTGAGAGGGATTCATAGTCTGACTACTGGCAAGAGACTTATTTTCGTCACTTTTGAATTTAGACACATTTGTGACTAGGCTGTAAACACAAGTTGTTGGAGATGTTTGGGATTAATGTTCCTTCCTGGGTAAAAAAAAAAAAAAAATTAAGTAAAAAATTTAATTGTGCTGTATTAGAATTTGAAAATGAAGACTTTTGCTTAGTTCTCACTGTTTTCTGAGTGTTATTTTAATGTGATCAAGAAATATACAATTAAGAGCATGCTTGCTTTCTACAACCACTGGGGTAAAGTAAATAACAAAAGCTGTTAAGGAGAAAAGAGCTCACTTAAATTTAAATACAGGCAGGATCTGGCTTGTTTGCTTAGGAGTGAAAAGCTTTAACAACTTAAAATCAAACTCTGAGTCTCTGTAGTCTTTTACTCACGGTGAGAGGCCTGCTTTGCCTTTCTTGACTTTTCTTTCTTTTTTTTATTACACAAGGCTGGGCTCAAACTCAAGGTCTGGGCAGTCCGCTCCCAGCCCTGCCTCCTGCTGCTAATAACCAGAGGAGCGTGGTCCTGGGAAGCGGAGGGCTTACTTCTGTAACTGGTGTGCTTATTTCCTCCCTGCATTCAGAATTGTGCATCCGTGACCCTGGTACAGTTCCACTGTCTTTTTAGCCGACACATAGGCTTTATTGCCATATGTGATGGAAAAAACCCATCCAATTTTTTTCATCATTGCATCAGTGATATCTATTTCTAAGGATTATTCAAGGATTACCCATAAATATTCAAAGCTCTGTTCCCGTGGGTCTTAATCTCTGCTATATTTGGCTTAGGGTTTTGTTTTCTAAAAAATTTTCCATTTCTTTTCTCCCTTTCAGTTTACGATTCACCCTCGTTAACATTTGGTCAGCCCCTATATTTGCAATTCCTTGTGGCTCAGATAGAGCTGTATGGAAAGACAAGGCTGGACAAGCTGTGGGGCTTTATATAAAAACAGAGAGTTACTCAAAATAGAGATACCTTGCCCTGCATTGAGTTTCAGAAACTAAAATTTAAATAAACTTGAAAAAGGGTATCTCTATACTTCGTTTATGAAAATTCTTAGAAAGTGTTTTCTTTTTCTTATAATTAAAATTTTTTTTGGATGATCCCTTTTTCTTTTTGTTTTTTCAAGACAGGGTTTCTCTGGCTGTCCTGGAACTTGCTTTGTAGACCAGGCTGGCCTTGAACTCCCAGAGATCCTCCTGCCTCTGTCTCCCATTCCTTTTTATTTTTTAAGTGCAATGGTATTTTGCTTGCATGTTTTTGTCTATGTGTGGGTGTCAGATCCCCTGGAACTGGAGTTACAATTGTGAGCTCCCTTATGAGTGCTGGGAACTAAACCAGGGTCCTCTGAAGAGCAGTCAGTGCTCTAACTTCTGAGCCACACACATCTCCAGCCTCAGAAAGTGTTTCCTTTAATGGTCTCTGGTGACCACCTCTATGAAGCTAGTCAGGTATATCTTCTCAGCTTTCCCCATAGAGTTTTTTGGGTTTTTTTTTCCATCTTTTTTCCCCCAGTTTGCTCCTTAGTACTGCCTTTCTACTTTTGTTTGGAAACAATCAAGTCACGGGATCAAATCTGGCAAATGTCTTTCCATTCTGTCCCTACCATTTCCTTCTGTCATTTCCCCATCATTGTTCAGCTAGATCTGAAGCCAAATCAGACACAGAGGGGAAGCTGGCCACTGTTTTAGGTTTCTTTTTAAAGATTTACTCATGTATTTTATGTATCTGAGTGCTCTGTCTTCATGCACACCAGAAGGAGGAATCTGGTTCCATTGCAGATTGTTGTGAGCCATCCTATAACCTGGGAACTGAACTCAGGGCCTCTAGAAAAGCCATCAAATGCTCTTAACCGCTGAGCCATCTCTCCAGCCCCATTTGTCTAGTTTTTAAAAATAATTTCTATTTCATTTATTGGTAGTGTATGTTCCTGCAGGCACACATATGCCCTAGTATGCATATGGAGGTCATAGGACAACTTTCAGGGGTTGGTTCTCTTCTTTTACCCGGGGTTCTGTGTTACTGAACCCAGGTTGTCAGACTTGTGCAACAAACATGTTTACCAGGTGAGCCATCTCACCACCAGCTCTTCCTTTATTTCATTACTTTTTTTAAAAAAAAAAGATTTATTTATTATGCATGCAGAGTTCTGTCTGCATGTGTGCCTGCACGCCAGAAGAGGACACCAGATCTCATTATGAATGGTTGTAAACCACCATGTGGTTGCTGGGAACCAAACTCAGGACCTCTGGAAGAACAATCAGTGCTCTTAAACTTTAAGCTATCTCTCCAGCTCCTGTTTCATTATTTATTTGGTTTTTTGAGATAGGGTTTCTCTGGGTAGCATTAGCTTTCCTAGAATTTGCTCTGTAGACCAGGATGGCCTAAAGCTCATAGAGATCGATCCTCCTGCCTCTGCTTCCCAAGTGCTAGGATTAAAGGCATGCACCACCACCACCAGACTTCATTTACTTATTTTTAAGTTTGACTTATCTGTTTTATGTGTATGAGTGTCTTATCCACACGTATGTCTGTTTTACCATGTGGTTGCCTGGTGTCTTCAGAGGTCAGAAGATAAGAGTAGGATCCCCTGGAACTGAAATTACAGACAGTTATAAACTGCCACGTGGGTCCAGAGAACCAAACCTGGGTCCTTTGTCCTCTGGAAGAGCAGCCAGTGCTCTTAAATGCTGAGCCACCTCCCACTTTCCTGCCTTCACTCTTGTAAAAACAAGTTTTAAATTAGTTAATATGTAGCTGGACTTTGAGCTCACAGTTGAAAAGTGACCTCCAAGGAACAACCAGCACCCCACGTACTCCAGTTTTCTGCCACTCTCTCTCTCTCTCTCTCTCACACACACACACACCAAAAAAGAAAAAAGAAAAGGCAGAAACATGGGCCAGGCCTCTGAAATGCTCCTTAGGAACTACTGCCAAGGTTGAAAGGAGAGAAAAGAGAATCACAGGCTGCTCATTTGTGTTTCCAGCTGTCAGCGGGGGATACGGAGAGGACCCCAAGTAACCTTGGCAAGTGAACAGACCCCAGACAAAATTGACGCAAGTTGATCAGGTCTCGAGAAGAAATGCTGCCCTCTGAGATGCAATCTTTGTAACTCGGTCATCACATCTAACTAGACTCACTGCAGTTCCCGTGCTCGTGATCACTATTTAGGGAAAATTGCTCACAGAATTTGTTCTTCGAGCTCCCTTTAAATGGAAAGATGGAAGCTATCCGTTTAATTAGGAAAGGAAACGAGTGGTATGCTGAAGTTGCTACATAAAAACTGCACCTCTATCAGTGAAACTGCAGGAGGAAGAAAGTCCCATGAGTTCTGCTATCAGTTGGCCATGGTTGACCGAAGAGGCACAAAGTGGCAGCACAGATAAGGGGAAGGTAGTGTGGAAGGTATGACACAGGGTTTCTCATTATTTGCTTATAAAAATTAAACAGCCACTTGTTGGCCTTGTGGCTAGATCACGTGCAAAGGGAACAAGAGAAGCATTGTAGCTCTGCCGGTCAGTTGTGGAGGAACACATATGCCTTTTTTGGTTATTCCATCACCTATTTGTTTTGGTGTTGCCGTGAAGGTTTTTGGATATGTGCCTGAAGTCATGAGCAGTTGACTCCAAGGAAAAGGGAGTGTTCTCAATCATCACTCATCTAACGAGCTGAAAGGAATTCAGAGGGCCTGGGAGTGCAGTACAGTAACAACACTGGCTTATCAGGCATAGTGCCCCATAGTCCATCACAGCTCCAGCCAGCCAACCAGCCAACCCACCAGAAACGGACAAACCCTAAACAGCAGAACTAAGTCATCTGTGGGTGGGACGGGGGAGAATACTACCTGAGGAAGAGCACCTTCCATCTCTGCTGGAGTGCACCACCTGCCACACCTCCATTCTGTGGCCTGGTACTTCAGATTCATTGCCCCACCCTCATCCCAAAAGTCCCTCCAGATGTCTCCATCTAGCTCTGTTCCTCCAGTGGAGCACTGATTCATGTGATGTGCTTTTCCTTTAATCCCAGCACTCGGGAGGCAGAGGCAGGCGGAGAGCTAGTTCCAGGACAGTCTCCAAAGCTACAGAGAAACCCTGTCTCGAAAAAAAGAAAAAAAGGAAAGAATAAGAAAAACAAAAAGCAATATGCTTTTCCATTTTGCCTTTTTCATCTCTTGAAAGTCATTCCAAGCCCATGGAGAAGGCAATAGATCATTATCTTTAACCACTGCATACAACTTTTGTAGCATTTTTATCATTTGATCACCTCTAATTTCATCTCTCCCATTGTGGAAAATGATTCATTAAATGCTTTGTATTGGTGCTTTCCTTTTTCCAGCTGAATTGAATGATTATGTAGCTATGGGGCAAAGGGAAAGCTTCCCCAGTCTTTTCCAATGATTTTCTGAAATGAGACAACAATGGAAGATTAATGGGAGAAAAAGATAAACACATCTATCAACACGCACAAGGAACAACCACAGAAGGGCCATTACCCAATAACCAATGAGCTCTAGATAATTATATTGCCTTCTTTGTGGGAACAGAGAGATGGGAAAGATGACTAATTTGAGGAGTGGTAAATAATATTAGATGAATAATTGACCCCATACCCAGACAATAGGGAAGGATTGTATTTGGGAATTGAATGGGCTTAGGAGATAGCCAATGGCTTGTGAAAAAAATCTATCCAGGTGTAAGTTCATTCTTCTGTCTCTCTTCCTGAAGATAAGGGGTTAGTTAATGAAAACTCAGCGAAGGAAGCAAAGGTGGTTGTATTCTTTGGAGAGTCTGCTTTTAGGCAGATACAGTGATGTCAAAGTAAAGTCTCTTCCAAGATTGGCTGTTCTCCAAGGACCTCTAGTTTAAACTAATTAGCTTCTTGAGTGCCATATTTCCATATTTTAGGGTGATCAACACTGATGTCTCCTATAACATCTATATTCTCTCTCTCTCTCTTTTTTTTTTTTTTTGTTTGAGACAGGGTTTCTTTGTGTAGCAGCCCTGGCTGTCCTAGAACTAGCTCTATAGACCAGGATGACCCTGAACTCACAGAGATATGCCTGCCTCTGCTTTGCAAGTGCTGTGATTAAAGGTATGTATCACTGCCGCACAGCTAACATCTATATTCTCATAGCATAGTTAATGGATGTTACTATATTGCTTTCCAAGGAGGTTGAACTGGTTCATATTGCTCCCAATATACACCCAAGAACTCTACAGCAGGTACTGCTGCTCTTAACATTTTTCTCTCTAATAATTATAAAATGACATCTAATTCCATTAATTTTGATTTCTATGATGAATAAGGTTTGAGCACCTTTTAATGAGGATTTTGTTGTCTAAGGTTTCTGTCCCACCAGGTCCCACAGCCATTCATCCCCAAAGAAATCACACAGAGGTCTATATTAGTTATAAACTGATTGGCCTAGTAGCTCAGACTTCTTATTAACTCTTACAACTTCTATTAGCCCATTATTCTTGTCTATGTTAGCCACATGGCTCAGTACCTTATTTGGTTAGGCAGTCACATTTTGCTTCTTTTGTGGTTGGGTCACGACTGCAGAGAAGATCTTTCCTTTTCCTAGAATTCTTGTTGCCCTGCCTCTACTTCCTGCCTGGTTACTGTTAAGTTGGGAGCCTAGACCATAGTCCCTCGCATCTATCCCAGCCCCCAGGCCTGGTCTGGACTCCAAATCCCAGCAGGCCAGGTCCTGACCACTCCCCAGGGTATTGAAGTGATCTCCCGAAAGAGGAACACGTGGTCCCTTTTCCTTCCTCCCAGTGTGTGTGGCTTCCTGGTTTCCCCCTGGGTCCACCCCAGAGTGCAAAACTCCCATCAAACCTGGATATTTCTTAATTTGGCTTGTTTTGATTTGGCTCGATTGAGAATTTTGTGTCGGTGGGGAGCTCGCGTTAGGAAATATTCCTAACAGTTACCCCACCTATATTTCCTGCCTGGCTACTGGCCAATCAGCGTTTTATTAAAATACAATTGACAGGGTACAAACCATTGTCCCACAGCAGGATTTGAACATTTATATTACTTATTTTACACACTGTATAAAACGTCTAAGAAATATTAGGAAGTTGGACTGTCCTTCAGTGGTAGAGTATGTGTTCAGTGTGCATGATGTCCCTGGCCCAATCTTTATCACCATATATATTTTTTTGTGATAAATATTACTCTTTGCTCTCTATATTGTTCACCAAAGTTTAAGTCATATATAGTAAAAATAACTATTTACAGTTATAAAAATATTCCTTCTGAGCTGGGTGGTAGTGGTACACGTCTTTAATCCCAGCATTCAGAAGGCAGAGGCAGGAGGATCTCTGGGAGTTCGAGGCCAACCTGGTCTACACAGCAAGCTACAGGACAGGCTCCAAAAGCTACATAGAGAAGCCCTGTCTCAAAAAGCAAAACAAGCCGGGCGGTGGTGGTGCACGCCTTTAATCTCAGCACTCGGGAGGCAGAGGCAGGCAGATCTTTGTGAGTT
>PVIU01004322.1:0-128772 GCA_004026605.1 Ondatra zibethicus
GATCTCTGTGAGTACAAAGGCAGCCTGGTATACACGGTGAGGTCTTAAAACAAAAGCAAGAACAATAACAAAAAATCCTATAAGTGACAGGTGATAAACTCATAAGCAAGGGTCACTAGTGTTAGTCAAACCTCTGGGTAGAACTACAAAGATGAAGTTATAAATTCTGTGCCCATTTCTGGGTAGTCCTCTTAAAGTTGGTCCACAAGTGCTGGTACTGGCTTCACAAGTTGGGTTCTGTCCAATATTAGAAAAAAGAACAGAGAAATAGATAAACGCTGCATGTGTGCACTGTGGAATATTTTGTGGTCGTAAAGAGTTCTTTTTGTAGGAAAATGGATACAACTAGAAATAATCATATTGAGCAAATTAAGCTAGTCTCAGACTAATATAATGTTATGGTATGTGGTTTCCAGATTTTATACAAATACATAAAATCACACACACATATACATATACAGTAAGTGGGAATAAAACTGTCTAGGAGAACAAAAGAGAGTTGATGAGAAAGAGAAGTGGGGAGGGAAGGGATGATGGGATAGAATGCCAGGGGATGGAATGGGATGCTCAGTGTATGAAATAAATGTGTAGGCAATTGTTCCTATGCAACACAATATATGTACAACAAATATATACAATGAAAAATCTAAATTGTAGCTTAAAATGATTTTATTACAACCTGCATTATATGATCATCATATAATATAATAATGTGGTCATTATTATATTATTAATAGGCATTAGTGGTCAGACACTGCAACCCTGAGAGAAAGGATGAAGCAATGCAAGGGTGGTGTCGCGAAAAGCAGAAAAAGGGAACACATAGATAAATTTTGGTTGGCATCACCAAAGACCTGCAAGGTTGTACCACACTGATAAGTTGTACACACAATGATAAGATGACTTCCTGGCCATCACTGCTTATGTAGTTGCTGTTTGATTAGTGCCATTATATGTGACTGAGGGTAAAATCTCTTCAGGGAAAGGAGCAGTGCAGCATGTCCACACATAGGCATGACCAGTGGTTCCAATGTGCTGTTTCCATACAAGGTATTCTTTGCCCCAAAACAGAAGAGATCCATCTCAGGAAAGGAGGTGGAGACCTGCTTTGCTTGATGGTTAGGGAGACACGAGCTGTTGTCATGTTTTTGCAGCTCAGGGAAAGAGAGCTGTGATCCAAGTGGAAATCCCAGAGGGTCAGAGAGTCAGCCTTATAATTCTTGGCTTTCAAAAGATTCTGGTGCCATTTAGCTAAATGTGAATGAATAAAAGCACAAATATTTTCTTAGCTTGATATGTGTCCTTTAAAAAAATGTTTGTGGATACGGGAGCTGGCATGGGAACACTCACAACTGGCTGGAACTCTGCTTCAGAGAGTTGGATTCTAATTGCATGTTTATATGGTCTCAAACATGCAAGGCAAATACCCTAACCTTGAGCTTTGCCTCAACCATTACCTCTCTCTCTCTCTCTCTTTTAAAATTTAGGTCCCCAGTTTGCCATTACAGGGAAGTTACAAGAGACTCAAGAATCCAAAATGCCAATGAAGTTTTACATTGTAGAAACAACGCCCAAACCGCATTTCTTCCTCTATTCCTAAGTTCTATGAATGAAAATACCAACATTCTTAGCATATCCCTCAATTGTATTTTAAACGTCAAAAGAATTCCCAGACCTACTAGTGGATGAATTTCTTGCCAATGATATTTATTGTATGGGCATGTAAATGGCATTTTGACTAAGTGATAGCAAAATCAAATTTTATTTCCAAAGAAAGCAATTGGCTCATCTCTGTGTCCTTCTCCAGGCATTACAAACCAAAAGGAAATGGGGCACATGAACTATAGTAAAACTTGTTGTAAATAATCTTTATTTTTCCGCAGCATAATATTTTTATTAATTACTTGGGGATTTCATACAGTTCACCCCGATCACACTCGTTTCTGGTTTCAAAATATTTTAGAGTTTGTTCACCGTATTTCTATGTTGTGTAAATCCTTGGTGAATAAAAAGTTTTGATTGGCATGTTGGAAATGCAGTTGTGTGAGCCAAGCATCACTCAGATTTTCATAGGCATACTGCCTACTGCATGAATTAGACTTAGGAATTAACATTTGAATTCCTAAATTGTGTTTTTGCCTAGCAATCATTGTCTTTATCTGATCACATTGTCTTTGTGTTTCAGGGAACACAAAGCCGGAGCGAATAGCATCCCCAGGTATACAAAAGGTAGAGTTCTCATTAGAAAGTTGTGCCTGTTCTGACTAGTTACCATGAAAAGGTACTGGTTTTTCCTCCATGACCCCTCCCATGAACCTAGTAATTCAGCATTCACTAATATATTCTATGACTTTTGTCCACTATGATGAATATCAGGCTCTACAAACTGGTTCAAAGCAATGAGACATCACTTAGTGTGGTTCTAATAGGTGATGGTGATGGGAACAAATGGGTGTTCTTTATGAAGCACAAACTTATTCCAAGTTAAACACAATTCGATTTCTTATTATTTTACTTTTACAGTTAATCTATGTATGGCCCTAACTTCCTTCATTAGCTGAGGAAGCAAAGTTAACCAGAGAAGCATATTGTCAGGTTGCCAGCTGGAGTCTTAGATGCTGAGAAGGTCTCAAGCAAAGCCAACTTTCCTTCTCACGAAACCCTAGCCTCAGTCACTCTGATGTTATTCTCTCACAAAGGTGTGCTTTTTGAGAGAGCTCTTTGAGAGAACATCTTCGGTAGAACAAGGCTGGGTTTCTTTAAAGACAATAAGAATCATTCCAATCCTTAGTCCAGGTCATCACAGATACAGTTGAATATTGATTAAATCTAATACATGAAACCATTTCCATGTTTTTAACACCACTGTAGGCATCAGTACATTTGGTTGTGAAACAGTGACACTTAAGAGAAAGTTTCATCGTTTTACAAGGAGATATAACTCAAAAGTGCCTCTGTCTATGCTTAGCCTGACTGTCTAGGTCCCACCAAAATGAATCCTGTTGCCTGAGAAACCCTGGGACTGAGATATATCTCACTTGCCTTTCTGAGGAAAATATTGCTGATTTGGGTTGTCACTTTGTGTAGACATTCATGAATAATACATTCCAAACCTTTCAAGTCAGGTCAGGCTGGGTTAATCTACAGCACCATCATGAAAACAAAAGTATAATGAGAAGAGAAAGCACAGAAAATCGGATTCATGGAAATTCAAGGGTCTATCAAATGTACTTTAGTCTTACTATCTACTTAAATCATACATAAACTCGCTGGTGGTCATCCTTCCCATCTAAGGAGCCTTGAGAATGCACACAGCAATAGAAAGCTAATCTCACTTGCTAGCAGCGTTGCAGCATGGAGAATCCTTAAGAGGCTATTTGTCTGGATCTTCCTTAAGGGCTATCTTGTCTTGTATTTTAGGGCCTTCTCAATTTTCTGTGTCCACCAGGGAAATGGGAATTGAGCCAACAAGCGATAACAGTTGCTTCATTTTCCTCCCCCAATAAAGATGCCCTGAGTTTTCAGTTTGACAACTTAAAACAGATACTGAATCATTTAAAGGTCAGAGAAGTTGTAGACACTATCCAGGGAGTTCCTAGTCTACAAGCATAACACATCTGTGAGTTCACTGATTCCCAGCAGATGCAATCGACTAATAAATAGCCTTCATGTTGCCAGAGAGGACAGTTTGCAGGCCCTCATCCCAAATGAGAAAATAGTAACAGAGACACCGGGGTTAGGTTTCTGTTGGAATACCATTAATGCCGAACTGAGAAGGTCAAAAGTCTTGGCACATATGCTTTCCATAAGTTACATTTGTTTGGGAATGCACACTTAGTTCTAATCAGAGCCGCTTTCAAATGAAACTGTCTGGAATCTATTATAGGTCAGTCATAGGCAACCTGGCATGGGAACCACAATGAAGACTGTTTTGTTACCCAAAGTGAGTGCCAGGTATCACATGATTTCTATTCTTAGTGATGCTAGGAGTTCTTCTGGGCAGTTCTGTCACATCTTCCTGAGGTACCCTGAAGGTCAAGACAATTAGATTGAAAGCAAACTTTTAAACAAGTCTTGGAAGCTGCACATCTTACCACTCACAGCAGGTATGCCCACACAAAGGTTACTTAATGCTCTTGTCATAGAAACCTACCCTCAAAGACGGTGACGTTCTGCAAAGACGACACCAACCCATGCTATTTAATTCTCTTTAAGTAATCATAGCTACAAGCCCTGTTGTTAAACCTTCACTAAATTCCACATCGTTCAAGAGTAGGTTCTGGAACACAGTCTCATTTCATGCCCAGAGCAGTACTTTTCCCACAGATGCAGAGAAGCAGGTACCAGCTGATAATGGCAGTTTTCTTGTTCAAAAATACAAAATCCAAACGAACAAATTTACTCAATCCTGGACATTGTAACCTCTTCCAAAAATGCCAACTCTTCCTAGTGAGCCATAAAATATTTGAACTCAAATTCTTATCTTTCCATAACTAGTCTCAGTAAAGTTTTAAAGAAGCAGACTCTGGTCTGGAGGATGTATAAGTACCGCGTGGTACTATCATAGTACAATGACAGAGCTAAAACATTCCCAGAATTTGCAAGTGTCATTTCCTTCTCTGGGATTTTAAAGGCAAGTTGTTAGAGGACCACACATTCAAACACACTGCAGGGCTCTCCAGAGTATGGGTTTGTACCTTAGTAGATTGCATTAAGATGCCCTAGGTATGCAAATGCACATCCTTATAACTGTGCAGAGCCTTCATCCACTTCCCATTTCTTTGGGGTTTCAAAGTCTGTTCTTATAGACCACAATCCTGCACACAACGGCGCTTGTTAATGGTTTCTTTTCGAAGATAAAAGAAAGATATTTGGCTCTTTTGAGCCGAGAAATGGAGGTACTGGCAGCTTCATATAGTCTGGAATGGGGAAGGTAGGAAGGGCGGCACTAAAAGGGGCATGTATACGCTGCCTCCTTAGACCCACTGCTGCTTTATGTCACCCCAATAGGGTGCCCGCAGCTTTCACGGTTTTCCTAATTGTTCTCCGTGTCCAGATCTGATCAACTCCCTCTTCCCCCCACCTCCGTGTTTCAAAGGAGATCTGGTTTTACTTAGAGGAATTAAATGTCACTATATTTGTTTCTGTGAATTGTTCCAGCAAAAATTACCGCATCAATGTCTGACTTTAGATGTCTGTAAGACTGTCTGCTTCTCTAGGCTATTTATAGCCGCCTTTTAAAAGGTCTAATAAATGCTTGTAGATTGCTATTGGTTTGTTTTCTCTTTAGAGAGTCTCAGAATTGGCAGTTTTCAAATTTGGAATTGAAAATACCTGGATTTCTTTTCTGCAAAAGATGTGTTCACTGTAAAATTTCATTCTCTCTCTCTCTCTCTCTCTCTCTCTCTCTCTCTCTCTCTCTCTCTCGTGTGTGTGTGTGCAGTGTGTAGTATATGTACATGTGTGGTGGAGTGGGCCATTGAATGTCTTGATATCTCACTCTCTGCCTTTTCCATTGAGACAGGGTCTCTCCCTAAATCTGAATCTAGGCTGGTGGCAAGCAAGTGCCAACTATCCTCCAGTCTCTGATCCCTAACAACGGTGCTGAGGTCAAAGTTGCAGTGGCATGTGCCAGGTTGTTTTCATGGGTTCTGGGATCTGAACTCAGATCCTCATGCTTCCACAGCTAGCACCCCTACCCACTCAAGCACTTACACAGCCTCCCATTGTAAAATTCAAGATATATAAATATACAAATAATAAATAGAAAAAGAAGGATAAATAATCCTACTAAACTGATAGAATTACAAATCTTATTTTGCTGTTTATCATACCTCCCTGCATTTAAGTATATTTAAGGTTTGAAGTTTCATTGTTCAAACTATTTGATAATCATGTTTCTATTTGTGCCAAATCATGTTACATGTTTTTCCTGTATCACTTTTAATATTTACAGAGTAAACCTGGTTATGCTAATTACCTATATGTAGTGATATTTCACTTATCTTTTAATAAAAAGTTGGCCTGAAGTTCAGAAAGTAAAACAGCTGCACTGATCAGTCGTATAGACAAGGCAGTGGTGACCCACACCTTTAATCCCAGGAGCCACACCAGTTGTCATAGAAACTGGGCAGTAGTGGTGCACACCTTTAATTCCAGCACTAGAGAGGAATAAAGACGGGAGGAGGCAGCTCTCAGATGCAGTCTCATTCTGAGATGCCTGGAGGCAGGGTCGCCATTTCATACTGAGGTAGAGGTGAGAGCCAGTGGCTGTCTGTTTTGCTTTTCTGACCTTCAAGTTGGATCCCAATTTCTGTCTCTGGGTTTTTATTAATCGCGCTGCACCTACACAAACCCGCTCTTATTAGATGGTCTGGTAAAAGTTAAAAATTACCACAAACGGCTTTCTTTTCTCTTTTGGTAGGTTTTTGTGCCTATCCATGATAAAGTTTTAGAATGAAAATTTTCAGTAAAAGTTCTATATTAGTCCAAATTTCTGTAATTTAGATTTGTACTGTTTTTTTTTAGTTTTTAAAAATCAAAATATAATTACATCATTTTCCTCTTTCCCTTTCCTCTCTCCGGTCCCTCCCATGTGCTTCCCTCCTGCTTCCTCTTGAAATCATGGCCTAATGTTTGTTTAACTGTTATTGTTGTGTATATATATACGCATAATGTGTATGTAGATATGTGTATTTATATACATGAATACATGTGTATGTATATACACATATAAGTGCCTAAATATATACATACAATCTGCTAAGCCCATTTGATGTTGCTTGTGTATATGTTTTCAGATCTGGACTCTTGTCATTGAATAGCCAATTAGGCAGGCAGCTTATTTCTGGGGAAGAGTATTTCTCTCACTCACTTACCCACTGTGATGCTGAGTTTAGAACCCAGGGCCTCTTTGTGTGCTAGACAAGTATTCTCCCAACCGAGCTAGGCCCCTAGTCCTAGGAAAACACTTATTAGTACCAAATACAATATTTTAAAATTTCATATTTCTAGGGAATTCTGTAACATGCTTGAACGCAACTATTACAGTAAGGCTTATAGTTGTTACAAAAGACTTTCAAACAGGAGGGTTTTGTTGTTGTTGTTGTTGTTTTACTTTTTGTTTTTTTAATTTTGGATTGGAGGTTATGGAGACAAGAAACGGGATCATTGGGCTCTGGAATTTGAAGAGTGTCAGAACTGATAGGGTGTTGATGATCTTAGAACTATAAGTTCTTTGATAGGAAATATTGTCTTTCCAATGTTTGCTCATCACTCATCAGGTTACAAATAGTGAATTCCTGAATGCCACCTATTGCATTGGCTACAAGGGATACCGAAATGAAAAGATTAGTGTGGTCCTTTCCTCGTGTAGCGTGTAATCTTTTTCATGATGCAATTCAGCCAATAATTCAGTCATGTATTAGAGCAGGTTTGGGAAACTTCCATAAAGATCCAAAGACTGTGGGCTTTGCAGATCTCATGTTCTTGGTTACAACTACCCAACATTCCATGATGTAAGGCAGAGAGATTTTCCTTCTCAGAGTGAACTAATGGAGTCTGTGAAACACAACAGGGAAATTAACAGTAGAAAAAAAACGTGCATATGTATTATTATGTGTACTGGTCACAATGTTTGCTTCAAAAGCATGAGAAACTGTGTTCAGATCCTTGGCATTTAGAAAAGCCAGAAGGGGCCATGGGTATCTTCAACTCTACCAGTGAGGAGGGTATGCAGAGATACAGAGACAGTTTTCAGAGAGAAGCTCTCTGGCCAGCGTAGCTTAATGTCTAAGATCCATAGCATAACTTCTCTCAAAACATAAGTGGAGAAGTGGTTAGGAAGATACCCCCATTGTGAACAGCTGGCCTCCACCTCCACCTGCACAGCTGAGTGCACGTGCCCGCACACACACACTCAATGCCACACATGACACTACACACACACACACACACACACACACACATAAAAATTAGAGAAGACTAAAGATGAGGTGAAGTGTTCTTTCTATTGCAGAATAGTGAGAGATGCTTGGAGGTCAGATATCACCACTCTGTGTTTAGTAGGGATTATATAAAATACTCCAGGGTCAATCGGAAGACTTTCTTAAGTCAACAATGAATGGTTTTGATTTCACTTTCTGCAAAAAAATAAAGTGGACAAAAGACAAAAGAAGGTGACCTGTTAAGGGGCTTTCACTATGGTTCTCTGAAAACATGATTCATTGAAGATATGATAATTTTGACATAAGGAGAAAACAGCAAGGAAACTCATTCCACTAACTAGGACCTGCTGATAGTTTAAATGTAATTAAGAAAACTGATTAGAATATGTTCTTGCAAATAGAAGATATTTTCTGTTGGCATTCAATTAATTTTTTTCAATGGTTTGTTGCTCAAGCAATGAAAATTGTCACTGGTTGATATAAAGATGAAAAATGATGAAAATAATTCTGTTTGGAGGATAAAAGAATTTTTACAATGTGAAGGAACTCTGGGCAAAGGCAAGTGACAAGAAAAGTTGGAATATCTGAGGCTGTCTCCTAAGAAGTGATACCTATGTCCTTCTTGAATACTCAGTATGTAGCCTCTTACCACTGGCCTCAGGACCCCCTGGAGTGGCCTTAAATAACAGTACTAAAAAGCCTTTATGTAATTTGTACAGTTCAATCTTGACTGTGAAATTCTGATTGGTCACCCTCTGTATCATCAGATGGCCCTGCTCTAGAAACAGGGAGAGGAAGCTTCCACTACATTTCCTGATTCTTCTCTCCCAATCCCCCCCTGCACACACACACACACACACACACACACACACACACACAGAGAGAGAGAGAGAGAGAGAGAGAGAGAGAGAGAGAGAGAGAGAGAGAGGCCATAGAGTTTTCTGTGATGGGTTTTCCTCTTCTTGAGATACAATTGTTCATTCTTTCTTAGTTAATTCCAATTCATCGCCGGGACATCCATCTCTATCAGACTAGACAAGTACTCAGTATGATGAGCTATTGGAGGATAGATACTTATTCTGGTTAAGAAAGTACAATAAAGCTAAAGAACATCCATGGCGCTAGTGAGTTTTCCATTTGTTCCTCATGAAAACCTTTTGCGATGCATCAAGCACTACTCTCAAACTCCATATAAACAGAATCAGCGGAAAAACATTTGCGAAGTGCTGATATCATTTTGCTGACATGTGGTAGAAGCACAGATAGATACAAGTCTCTGATTTTCATCTTCCTATCCTTTCCACTCTCCTTTGCAGGCTTGGGTTGCTGTTTTGGACAGTACCCACAGCAGCTGGTTTCATTTCATCTTAAAGAGTCCCTGGAAGAGAGAGGCGAGAGCTCTGTTAGAAGGCAGGTGTTATACAAGCTGGGTGAAGTCAGGTGAAAGACAGCAAAAGCCTGAGTTCAATGGTAAAATGCAGATGAGTTCCCGTAATGTTCGGTTCCTGTGAGAACCAGCTCTTAGAATTAGTGCAGAACAATCAGCCAAATCGCCCCTATAAATAATGAGAGCCTTAACAACCAGATAGTGACTAGGTCTTAGAAAAACAAAATAGAATGGAGAGCCAGGTCGGCTTGGAAGCATTTTACCTGGGGCAAGAAGTAAAGTGCACTGAACCTGAATGGCGGGTTCTGCCATCAAAGCCTTTCTGGTGGCCTGGGTCACATGGTACCTTCCCTCTTTGCTGTTCTTCCTTCTGCACGCTGATATACATTGTTCCTTTTCCCTAGAAGTTGTTAGTAATGTCACTTTCATGGTTTTTGTTTTGTTTTTATAAGGAAACTCACAAACGTAAACTCCACACGAATAAGAGGCTGCTCCCCAATGTTCGGAAGTGACTGGACCTGGTATATAGTAGATGTCAGCTGAACAAATTCTCAATATAAATTTGGAAATCATTGCTGAAGTGTTTTTATTACACAACAAAGATTGAAATGTATCTTTTAAAGGGACATTTGATCTTATCCCAACTGGCTTCTGCACCCACCTCAATCCAGCTCAAGCTAAGGTATGAGCAACCCAGGCTAGCCTCCAACCAAGGCAGAGGTGGGCTAGCATCCAACAAAAGCAAAGGTGGGCTAGCATCCAATCAAGACAGTGATGGGAAGGCTTGTGATCAAGATAAAAACAAACAAACAAAAATTATCAAAACTTGTTTTACCCAAGCAGGCACACCTCCTTTACACAGCAAACAAGTGCAGGATCACCTTGCGAATCTCCTTAGGCTGTTGAATTTGCTAAGTTTGGGAGTTCTTGGTTCTTTTTGGTTGAGTCCTCAGAAAAAGTAATAATAAGATTCTCAAATCGAATTCAATGAGCATGAGTATGTATGTATGTACATATGCATGTGTGTACATATGTAGAAAAAAAGGAAAACCTCCCATATGAGATAATTGTTATAAAAAGAAATGCTCTCTGCTGTCTGGGCTTTGAGGAGCTAGTAGAAGGACCAGGAAACAACTCTCGTGGCTTAGTCACAAGAACATGGTGCTACCTCTGAATTTAACTAGAATTACCTACTGAGAACCACATATGATTTGCTACTGTCATACCAGTTGGGGGGTTATCTTTTGAGAGAGTGAAAACAACCATCTCATAATTCAGGTTCAGGCGATGATGAACAGTTACTCTGTCCTTGTTATAGTAGATATTGGCTTGCCATCCATTATTTCATTCTAACCTCACAGTGACACAGGCTATATTTTTCAGGTCATAAATGAACACATTAGATTTCAAAAGAGTAGTTTATACAAGATTTTCTTGAAGTTGAGGATAGACCTTGAACTGAAGGCTGTCTTAGTACTTAGGGTTTCTCTGTGATAACCCAATAACCCCCAAAACACACTTTTGCAAACACATGTAGAAGTCATACAGAGATACTGCAGATGTGAGGCACCCTGCTCTATCATTCATTCTCTACGTGAAACGGAATCTCTTGGACAACCTGCAGCACCCGTGATCCTCCCGTATCTGTCCCATACAGTGCATCAGTGCATACAGTGATGATGTGGTTATAGACATGGACATGCTCTAGCTTTGTTTGTTTGTTTGTTTGTTTGTTGAGACGGGGTTTCTCTGTAGCTTTGGAGCCTGTCCTGGAACTCACTCTGTAGACCAGGTTATCCTTGAATTCACAGACATCTGCCTGCCTCTGCCTCCGGAGTGCTGGGATTAAAGGCGTGTGCCACCACTGCCCAGTGACATGTTCTACTTTTTATGTGAGTTCTGGCTCCTGAATTCAGGTCTTCATGCTTGAATAGTCAGGAATATTAACTCACTTAGCCGTCTCTTTAGCTTCAAAAATACCTTCTAGACATTTCTTATTAACGCAGTTTGATTTTAAAGTGAAATTATTTGCAATTATAAGTCATTTGACTTTAATTTTTATTTTAAATACATGTTCTCATCATATATGACAAACTGGTATTTTAACACATGTATGGAATCTGGAAAAAAATGAGACTGTTTTTGGAGTAATGTTGACATCAAGGAAGCTGGGAAACTTATCCTAGTCTCAAACTTTCTACTTGTTTGTAAAGTGGCAAGGCAGCTCTGCGAACTCACTGCGCAAGCCTAACAGCCTGCGTTCCACCCATGGAACCCACGTCAAAAGACAGGTGTGGAAACAGCGACGATAACCCAACACTAAAACAGTGAAATGAAAAACGGAAACAAAAGAATCATGTGAAATTCAAGTATCATCTAGCCAGGAGTCAGAAGCACAGCCAAAAGCCAAAGAGAGACACTGACTCAAAAAAAGGTGGGTAGAGAGGTCAAGGCCAGAGAGTTGTCCTTTGACCTCCAGACCCCATGGCATGTGTGTGCACTTACACTCTGCACACATGTACACAGAATAAAGAAATACATTTAAGAAAAATTTAAAAACATTGGGGGTGAGAAAAGATTTAAATTAGGTTGTGGCTATCACTGAAACACAAACTGGGAAGAAATAGGATCTCAGGTGAATGTCCCCACTGGTTCTGTAATGCTGAGTTCTCCCCGCCCCCACATCTAGTCTACTTGCTTGTTCTTAACACATTATAGTCCTTTTCTTGTTCTCTATTTCTTATTGTACATGGTACTAGGTAACTTCAGGACATTTTTATGCAAAGGAAAGCTACAGGCATACTCCCCCAAACTCACACCCTCCTAATTCCCCACCCTCTCACCCCCCCCATCCCCTCTCCCACTTCCACCAACTCCAGCCCCTGTCACCACCCGGGAGTCTGAGATGAAAGTCTGAGTTGAGAACCTACTGAGAAGGAAACAGGAGAACTAAACACATGCATCATCAAAGAGAAGCTATTTGAGCAAGAAGTTGGTGGGATCTGGAGAGACAGGGAGAGAGTCTTTTAGGTGAAGCACATATTTAGCTCTTAAATGAGGAGCTCTGTGTGTCTACATGCCTTTTAAGAGTTCCAGAAAAGATAAAGGTGAAGCACCCTTCCAAAGCAAGGAGTGGAAAAACAGGTTTTGTAGAAAATGCAAACGACCTCATTTATTTTGGGGTCTAGTTCATCATTCCTCTCTCTCCTTCCTTCCAACCAGAGCTCACCCCACCCTCCCTACAACTGCTCCCGCCACATCTCTAATTCACTACCCCCTTTTCTCCACAAAAGAGGCTATTTTCAAAGCAATGACTTTCGAGAGGAATGAAGCCATCCTTTCTCTTCTTTGCCCTACTGGCTCTCACATTTCCATCAAAACTTATCTCATTTAATAGCTGCCAGGAGAGTAATTTGATTACTGATGAGTTAAGTGTCAACTGCCTCAGATCCTTTATGTGGGGAAAAAAAAAAAGAACTTGTTAACCTCCAAAGCCACTGGCTTCAAAATTAAATTTCACCGAAAATATTTTAGCTCATTTTTGTGGTGCATACTGAATTACGCAAGAGCAATAATGAATGTGTCTATGCTAGGTAGGTGGTAGAGGCAAGATTGCATTTTAACATCGATGAGAAACGAGGATTCGAAATCTTTGTCATTGTCTTAACCTGCTGGGAAAAAGCTTATTTTCAAGGGTGGTTCATTTGGTAAACAGCTAAATATGGGAGGATGCAGCTGAATGGAAGGTAAATTGTTTCAGTCTTATGCATGAAAAAACAAGAACAAGTATGGGTGTTCATTTTTTTTAAATGCCCCCTGCTGTGTTCATGGCCCATTTAAAAGGCACTGAATTAGTAAAAGGTGTACCCAGCTTGAATCCATGCAAAGAAATTATTAAAAGAGAAGTCTGATAGTAGAGCTCAGCAGTCATTTTAAAAGTGGATTTTATAATATTTTCAGTGTCTACTCTTAAAGTAATTAGCAAGATATTAGAAAAATGGCTCTCAGAAAGAGGCATGCTTTCTCCAATTCTGTCTTCTTCCCTACCACCACCCACCCACCCCCAGCTATTTTCACAAAATGAAATAAGCTACCTCTTAGTAGCTTTCTAAATACCTGTAGATGGATTTACTTTATTTCATATGTGTGAGTGTATTTTCTGCATGTATGCCTGTACACCATGTGCCTAAACTGGTAGCCATGGAAGTCAGACGGAGCATAATCCCCTGGAACTGGAGTTACAGAGGTTGAGACGTGCCCTGTGGTGCTGGCCTTTGAGCCAGGCTCCTGGGAAAGATCAACCAGGGCTCTTTATCTCTTATCCATCTCTCCAGTCACAACGTTTGGAGGTTTTAATAAACCCTGATAATCATAAGGGTTTATCCTCCAGATTGTGAAGGTTCCATTTGTTTTAACCCCACGTTTAGAAAGCACTACCCCACAGCCAGGGTGTCAAAGTGCATCTGGGGCCTTTGCTAATTATCATCTGGCAAAATGGGCTTCTCTTGATTCAGCATCTGCCTTTGACTTTTATATTTCATAATTTCATAATTATACTGGATCTAGTTTTCTTTCTAGAGAGTGAAGTGTGAGATAAATCTTGAAGAGGGAGTTCTCTTCAGATGCTTTCTTTTGATGGAATTTGTGGTGGTGAAATGGCTATGTAAACATCAAAGCAATTCCAAATTATTCACTACGTTTATTTGTGTGTTTGTGCGAGTGACGTGGTATGTGGAGGTCAGAGGACAGCTTGCAGAAGTCATTTCTCTCCTTCCAGTGTGTGGATTCCAGGGATCCAGTTAAGTCATCAGTCTTGGTGGCAAGCACCTTCACTCCCTAAGCCATCCTCACTGATCAACATTATGGATGTTTTAAAAGCTAGATTTTCATCCGATGAACACAGAACTCCCATGAACCTACAAGAACAATTTTCTGATATCTCATAGCAAGCAATTGAAAAAGTTCTCAAGTTAACACAATACACTTACCAGAGGAGTGTATGTTTATTTTGTTTAACCATTTTGGCAAAAGGGTCTTCATGAGCCCTTCATTGATCATGTAGGTAAGGGACATACGAGGCTGAAAAGGGTTGGTCTGTCTTGGCTATCGTTTATCATTTAGATTGAAGATACTTGTCAATGTATGTCTCACTGACGTGGTTGGAGAACCAAAGAATATATAAAGAAAGCATGGGGCTGGGCTGTGGTGGCACACACCTTTAATCCCAGCACTCGGGAGTGGAGGCAGGGGGATCTCTGTGAGTTCCAGTCCAATCTGGTCTACAGAGCAAGTTCCAGGGCATGTTCCAAAGCTACAGAGAAACCCTATCTAGAAAAACAAAGACAAAACCAAAAATCAAAAAACTAAAAAAGGAAGGAAGGAAGGAAGGAAAGCAAACATGGGCTCCTACACTGGATTTGAATGTTTATTTCTGCATAAATTGAAGGAAACTGCATGATTGCAGTGACCAACCTATTAGATGGAAGCCCAACCGGCATCCATATATACCCCTAAAGACTGGATGTTTGGAATTTCCAGCTCAGAACCTATTCCAGAGCCAGCCCTCAGCACCCCAAGCAGCATCTCCCCTGGATCAGCTCTCTTTAAACTCAGCCCTTGAGAAAGCCCACCAAAAGTAACCCCTTCTTGAAGCTGCTCAAGACCACACCTATAGGCTACTTAAGACCTCGTAGCCATATTTGCCATGCGATACCCTTTGTACTCTCCTGAGGGTCACCCAGGAGTGTTTTGTTCAGATAAAACCTGGCTCTATTATATCGGTTTGTTTGGCGGTGACAGATTCCCATTAACCAGGGATTCAAAGGTCATCACAACCCGATCAGAGATTTGGGGAACTTGGGTCAGAATTCTCAGTCATAACTGCAAACCCTGAAATTATTAGCAGTACAACAATTTCCACATGCCCGAATTTGCTCACTTATAACTTGTATTAATTGCAAATTAATCCACTGATTATCCTGTTTTGGAAGGTGTTTCAAAAGTGGCTTGTTTATAATAGTTCCTAGCACCACGGGAATCCGAATAGGATGCCAACTGAAAGCCATTTCAAATAAAACCCTCTTTCCCCTTTTGGCAGCTGAATAGAACAGACACACACAGTAGCTCTTGATCTGTGCACTGTGTGTGTGTTTTTACTTTGTTCTTTAGCTCTCAGTCTCCCCTGGTTTTGGGTAGTTCTCCATAAGGAACTTTCTTGGTTGGAAGCATTTAGCATAAAAACCAATTCTACCTCCACATCTGTACTATGGTTTGAAATTATCTCATTTTTTGTTTGCTTTTGTATGATTTATCATAGACTCCTGCCTTCTATGGTCAGTATAAAGAGTGAGCAAAACTGTAGTGGCTTCTGCCTCAGGGTCATTTACATTTAATTAAACAGGTACCTCTGATGTTTAGTTAACAGATATTACAGATAATGTTTGTACCATAAAACATAGAAGAGATATTTATATTTTACGTTCTGCAATCCTAGAAACATTTTGATAGATCTAGGTCATTATCTTGCAATTATTCAAATATCTTTCCATATACAAGATCAAGACCAAAGTTTGCCCATTGAGAAAAAGAACTACTCTAAACAAACCTAAAGAATGGACTGTTGCAGAGAGAGAGAGAGAGAGAGAGAGAGAGAGAGAGAGAGAGAGAGAGAGAGTAGCCCATGGTGCTTTATAAGGATTTTGGCCATAAGCACAGTCTGTCCTTGTAAGTGGGCCCCTTGACAAAGAGTTCTTTGTAAAAAATGGGTCTGGTCCCTGGAGAGAGAGAAAATGATTCTTTCTGGCCAGAGAGATGTTAACTCTTTCTTCTCTTCTGCAGTCAGGAGTGAGGTAGATCCATAGTGATTAATTCCCAATTGAGTTTTAGGGAGTAGTATTTAGTCATACTGTGTTTCTGTGTGACTGAGTGGATGGTGGGATCTTCTTGCCCATGTCTCTCTAGTCTCCCTTTCTCCCATCTGTCCGGCACAGGTGGATCATGTCAAAGGCAGATTCCAATAACTACTGAACCATTAGTGTGCTAATGCCATTATTACACAGGAACAGCTGAAGACTGTTTGGATAATCACATTTTTAAAGTTTACTTTCAGACTTTGGTGTTTTTAGACATGGATGCCCCCAAATGAGAATTGTACACTTTCCTTGACAGTTAGTTTTGCCTAGGGAATGCTGCACACGCATCAGCGAAAACACCCAAGAGCTAAGAGAAGGGTCTGTTGAATGGCAGTATGCTCCCTTTAAGAGCCAAGGAGCTTTACAGCTTTGGCAAATTTTCTGTTTCTATTCTGAGGGAGAGAGAGGAGCAGTTAGTGTCAAAAACCAGAGAGCTGTAAGAATGGTTAGAGGCTGTGAGACAAAAGCCTAGGCAACTTTACACCTTCCCAACAGCTCACCTGGGAGTGGATTGAACTCCTCTGGGGTTAAGAACATTTTCTTTTCCAATCAAGGCTAAGGGTGGAGCTAGGAGAAAAAGAATTTAATCAGAAGTAGATGTCAGTGTTCATTCTGTTCTGTTCTGGGAAGTAGACGAGAAGAAAACCCCAAGTGGGACAGAGAAGAAGTCACAGCGAGGGGTTGCCTTCTCCAGGACCCGGGGCAGCCATTTTATTACAAAGTAAAGGTAGAAACTCTTCATTGCTCTGGCATTAGTGGTTGGAAATCTTGAAACTTAATCTTACCTCATCTCTGTATATTATAGATTGTTTTCATGCAATAAAATGTGTTAGTATAAAACCACTATTCTCTCATCAGGTGAGAAAGGGTTGTGAGGTACCATTTGGGGTCATCATAGTGTTTACTCGAACACTATGTATACGTAAAAAAAATCTGATTTTCTCTAATTCCACACTTTGTTCCTATAATAACTGAGTTGCTTTCTATACCAGAAGGTTGAATCAATACTGAATGTCTCCATGGTTCAGAAGAAGTATTTTCTACTTTAGATGGAATAAAATTGCTCCCAATTTGTCAAACTGTTGTCAAGATGGAAATTGGAATCTCAGGCTAATAAGATGTTTAATTTTTTTTGTTCTCCATTTTATTTTAGATTCTAACTGAAAACTAAGGAAAAAAGAAAACACAAAAATCAGCAATCTGCCTGGAACTTTGAACTGATATAAAACTCTCCTGGATGCGCTAAAGGACTAAGAAAGAATGAGCTATTACGGAAGTAGTTACCGGATTGTAAATGTGGATTCCAAATATCCAGGCTACCCCCCAGAGCATGCTATAGCTGAGAAGAGAAGGGCAAGAAGGCGCCTGCTTCATAAAGATGGCAATTGCAACGTGTACTTTAAACACATTTTTGGAGAATTGGGGAGCTACATGGTTGACATTTTCACCACTCTTGTGGATACCAAGTGGCGTCACATGTTCGTGATATTTTCTCTGTCTTATATTCTCTCCTGGTTGATATTTGGCTCCATATTCTGGCTCATAGCCTTTCATCATGGAGACCTGTTAAATGATCCAGACATCACACCTTGTGTTGACAACGTGCATTCATTCACGGCAGCATTCCTATTCTCCCTTGAGACCCAGACCACCATAGGGTACGGTTACCGGTGTGTCACCGAAGAATGCTCTGTGGCCGTGCTGACGGTCATCCTTCAGTCCATCTTAAGCTGCATCATAAACACCTTCATCATTGGAGCAGCCTTGGCAAAGATGGCCACCGCCCGGAAGAGAGCCCAGACCATCCGCTTCAGCTATTTTGCACTCATTGGCATGAGAGACGGGAAGCTTTGCCTCATGTGGCGCGTAGGTGATTTCCGTCCGAACCATGTCGTAGAGGGTACAGTGAGAGCCCAGCTTCTCCGATACTCAGAAGACAGTGAAGGGCGGATGACCATGACATTTAAAGATCTCAAACTCGTCAATGACCAGATCATCCTGGTAACCCCAGTTACCATTGTCCATGAAATTGACCATGAGAGTCCCCTGTATGCCCTTGATCGCAAGGCAGTGGCCAAAGATAATTTTGAGATTTTAGTGACTTTTATCTATACTGGGGATTCTACTGGGACATCCCACCAGTCTAGAAGTTCTTACATCCCCAGAGAAATTCTCTGGGGCCATAGGTTTAATGATGTATTGGAAGTGAAGAGAAAGTACTACAAAGTGAATTGCTTGCAGTTTGAAGGAAGTGTGGAAGTCTATGCCCCCTTTTGCAGTGCCAAACAACTGGACTGGAAAGACCAACAACTCACCAACTTGGAGAAAACATCCCCTGCCCGAGGATCCTGTACCTCTGACAGCAATGTCAGGAGGGGGTCTTTCAGTGCGGTTGCCATTGTGAGCAGCTGTGAGAACCCTGAGGAGACCGGAACCTCCCCACCAGATGAGTGTAAGGAAGTCCCTTACCAGAAAGCCCTCCTGACTTTAAATAGAATCTCCATGGAATCCCAGATGTAGCCCTCCTCTTCAGCCCCTTACCCAAAGGCACAACACTGTTAGTGTGATTTTTAACAAAATGTTACACCTGTCCTTTGCAGCAACAATAGAAAGTACAGCAGGTTAAACCTGGTAAGTGATCATCTAAAAATTCCACAGCTTTCCAGCATTAAAATTTGGCAGTGCTAGCAAATTTTGTATTGGGAAAACTATTAAGAAGCTTAATTGATTACACTTAATCTCATTATGGCACACACTTGTATCCTCTCTTGAATGTGAAATATTTAGGAGTGGGAGAAAAGAGAGGCTGCTAGAACAGATAAAGATAGAGACAGGTGAGCTAAATATATACACTGATAAAATAATTATGGAATGAGATTTTATAATAATATCTCATAACCTAAGCACAACAAATAAGACATATCTCAGCACAGAAACATAAGTCAGGGAAGTAAAATGCAGTGTGGTTTGAGGGCCCCTATCATGTTGGCCTCTCATAGTGTCTTGGTGGCAGCAGACAGGTGTGGCTTTAAGAAACTGACAGTGCCATCAAGTCACCGATTCCTTTCAGTGAGACTTGCCTAGAGTGTTATCAGTGAGTGCTAGAAGCTACCATGTGACAGAGGAAGCAGGGGCCTCATTATTTGGAGAACTATTTCTTTCCTAAATACCTTGGTTCAACGAGACAAATGGGAAACAGAAGTGAGGCAGTGGCCCTTTCCTGTGCTCCTCGGAGAAGTCGTCTGTGTTCATACACCTACTGTTCTCAAGCGGTTGGGTGGGATCACAGAGATGGGTGCAGCAGTGAGAGGCAGCTGAGACCTGAGAATAAACGCTGTTGGCTGCTGATCCTGAGAGGCTACATGTAGGCTGAGAGGAACTAAAAGAGCTAGAATCTTCCCTAAAGGCAGTGAGGTCATGCGTATGGCGACTTGGGCTACAAGCATGGTCGACTTTGTGAAGCAGAGCAATGAAGTTGATTGGTTGTGTATTAGAAAGATAAACTGAATATTATAGGAAATGATTAAATTTTAGGACAAAAATAAATGCATGTTCTGTTATCATGTGAAAGGACTAAGTTAATTCCCGATTCCTTTTTAGCATGAACACAGTCTCAGATACTGTAAGCTTTATAAACTGAAGAATTACTAACTATGGCTTGGCATGATTTGTGTATTTTTTCCACTGTTTCTGAGCTAGGAATGAGTATATGATACAGCTGCTGTTTAATTTAAACACACACACATTTTGCTTTTTTCAGTGATCTCTCTCTTTTTACACACACACACACCACAGTTACTTAAATTTGATCTCATAAGTAGAATGAACTGAATCACACAGTCGAAGATTACCAAGTGCAGTGAAATAAAGAGGTATTGAAGGACTCTCCATTCTTCTGTAATTTTCCTTTTTTCCTCCCTCTTCTTTCTTTGCTTCTTCCTTTAATCCAGGATCAATACAGAATACCATGTACTTTTGCAAATGCGCATGTGTAAGTAAATCTTTCAACCCTGATATCTTATAAGAAATCTGTTCAAGGAGCAAGTTAAAAACTCTCCTGGAACTTAATATCTGTGACCAAAGTCATGTTTAACCTGCACTGCTTAGGAATGGAAAATCCATTAGCTAAATCGTATAGTATACTCATGTGTTTTACACACACACACAGAGAGAGAGAGAGAAAGAGAGAGACAGAGACAGAGACAGAGAGAGACAGAGAATTTGGCCTTTAAAAAAAACAGCAATTACTTCTCTAAATTAGAATATTAACCATTTCCAAGCCTAGAAATCATCAGCACCATAACAATGCCTTCCCCATCAGTTTGAATTTGTTTCTCTAGAAGGCAGGTACATTCCACTGCACTGTATTTCCTTTGCTCTGCCTTCCCATGATGCCTGCCATTGAAATGGGGGATCATTGATGTTTGATTAAATATATTCTGTTGCACTATGTGTTCTCACACAGGGTGGAACGAATGGTTGACGTTCCCATGTCCCGTGCATCTCTAATCGTCTGTGCGGATTTATAGCATGCTTAAAAATCCTCCAATGGCTTGCTTAACAATAAAGGTCTTAGAGTGGTGCAAAACACTGTGTATTTCCCTCTGTTCCCTGTAGTGTCAAGTCTATGGCTTAAAAATGAGAATCTTGCTTCACATAGTTCATGAAACAATGTTACCCGCTTTTAACAGCTTGTGGAGCAACTACATCGGAAGTGACAATTGCTTCTATACAAAGCACAGTTCGGCTCTGTTCAAAATGCATTACCGGTTTTAAATGCACTGTCGTTGAAGATAAATGAGTCAAGCTGAATATTTTCCTTATGCCATATATCTCTCCCTAAACATGATATTATGCATCAGAGTTAATTAGATAGAAAACAAATTGTGGTATCATGCCTCCGCCCATTGGGAATGGTGGTCTGCGTGCAAGCAGAGCAAAGGAACAAAGAGAGAGTTGGGGGCAGAGGAAGAGGGAGCAGGAGAGGCAGGAGGGACTTTGCCCCTACTTCACAACTTCATTAAGCTTGTCAAGAGCAACACACAGATGCACGCAGTCTCCACGACCAAGTGGTGAGGCGGGTATTTAACAAATGCTCAGTTCTGCTTCTTCCTCACTAACCCGTTTGTGATCAGGGTAGCAGCGTGCTCAGGTGATAACAGGCAGCAGCGCTTCTCAGCTTCCCTCTCATCGGGGGCTGGAGTGTGGGGCGGGGACAGGATTAAATAGCGCCATTCTGGGCCATGCGTTATCAGTGCAGGTCTCTCGGGGCGATTTCTATAAAAGCGCTTTTGTAGAGGCGGACTTGGCAGGCATATATCCTTTCATTCTCCTTGTCCCTCTCTGTCTCATATGGACTTCAGACCTGATAGCTGAGGGCCTAAGAGGGATTGTACCCTCCTATGCAAATATGTCTCCAGCATATCCCTGCGAAGTTCATGCTCTCTCGTCTCTTTTAGCCATTGCGTCCAGTTACGCCTGCCTATTTATGCCTGTGTGTGTGTGGCCATCCACTGGAGAACAGGCACCCACCAGAGGCCGCACCCCTGAAGAGAATGGACTCTTCCTGTAGCCACCAGCTATCAGACTTAGCTCCTCTGCTAGATCTAGCTTTCTTTTTGCAAGAGCAAAAATAAACACTCTCTAACCATTACAGGGAGTACCACATCTCAAAGGAATTGCTTTGAAAACAAGGCTAGAAATGGGGGCGGGGGACATACAGTTTAAATCCAGTTTGTACTTGTACCTGACATTTGATGGAGCTGGTCACTGTGGAAATTACATATTTTCTCGGAGGGTTGAGGAAATGCCGTTATTATTGTAAAGCGAACACAAAGGAATTGCTTCTGACCTAGAAATCCCTTTGGGACACTGGTGGCCGCGTGATCTTGATAACAGGATTGGCCAGGCCTCCTATGCTGGCTGCCTTGATGGTCTCCCTTCCCCACAGCCCAGTTGCATAAGTTCTTTGACTTTGTGGGACTTTTGATGGTGCTAATGACCCGAGAGAAATACAGGCTTGGCAAGCCCTGTAGTGACAACAGCAAAACAAGACAAAATGACACTCCCCAGCCCTGCTTAAATTCTCAGTAGACCTTAACAATACCAAATGTTTAAGCTTAGAGCATTCAAAGGCATTTTAAAGATAATCCAAGGAATGGTCCTAAATATTTCTACTTTCAAGGGGTGGGGATGTAGCCCAGTTGATGAAGTACTTGCTTGCTTAGCATGCACAAAGACTGCTCTATCTCCAGCAAACAAACAAAACAGGACACATGTGCATTTGAGAGGTAGAAGCATGAGGATCAGAAATTTAAATTCATATTCATCTAAATATAGCCTGTTCCATGCCTGTTTGAACTATGTAAAAGGCTTTCTTATAGGACAAAAAGGGCTGGGAAGTGCCTTAGTGATTTAGAGCACTGGCTGCTCTGCCAGAGGACCTGTGTTCGATTCCACACACCAACACAGCAGCTCATACCCATGTGTAATTTATTTCTAGCGGAATCAATGCCCTCTTCTGATCTGCACAGATATCAGGTAAGCACAAAGCACACAGACTTACAGGCAAAACACCCATACGCATATGCTTAAAAGACTATAAAAATCAATTTCTTATGATCTGAGTTGACCACAGACTGCAGCAGGTTCTAAAATCTACCATTAAATCCCTGGGGAGAAAATTCTACTCAGTTGGTGATGTTCTCTGCCTTCTCTCTGACAGGCTGGCCTGCTTGCAGCTACCCCAAAGGCCTTGCAGGGCCATCACATTGTTCTGTGACTTTTAATGTCAGCTTAGTCTGACGACGTCTAAAAGTCATGTCTGCCCACCCATGGTCACCCGGTCACCCCTCAGCCCTACCTCTATTCTAAAGCTAAGTGCAACTTTCTTCTCTCTCACTCCTGCTTTCAAGGAGCTACATATCCCCACCTTCAGGCAGGAAACCATCTAGGTACATGCACAAAATTCTGGTGGGGTTCACACAGAGCACATGAATAGAGCACACGTCGGAGGAGAAGTTCAGCACATCCTCTGCTAAAAGTCTCCTGGATGCTGGCAGATGGAAAGTAGCACTTTTGACTTGGTTTGAATAAATCTGTGGGCGGAGAGGAAACAGAGTCCCCAGCAAGGCCTTTTCCTGAAAAGACACAGCCCTCGCGTTGATCACCTGTCTATACTGCCATGGGGATTTTCGTTCCAAATGCTTAATTTTGTATCACTAAAATACTTTAATGGGGTTCTTTTAGGACTCTGTGGTTGGTTTCTGAGGTTTTACTGGGGTGGAACTGCTTCTCGCTCTGTCATGCCATTGTGTATACCATTCCTTGGGAAGGTTCAGGACTGTAGTTTGGGGTCCTTTATGCGGTATCTAGCGACTGAGTGCAAAACTTCTAATGTTAATTATATTTTAATTTGAATACCCCCTTTAAGGTTCAGCAGTTCTTTTGGTGAAAGAACACCTAACATGGAAAACAAAGTAAAAAAAATAACAAAAATAAAAAAAATATGAATAAAGTAACCCTTGGCATTTCGATTTTCAGTCTTACTATTTTATTCTTTTATATAAATATTGTAAAGTTGGGGCTGGAGAGATGGTTCAGTAGTTTAAGAGCAGTTGGCTGTTTTTGAGGAGGACCTGGGTTCAATTCCAGTCCTGGTGACACACAATAGTCTGCAATTGCAGTTGCAAGGGTACTAGGTATATAGGTGGTGCATATACATACACACAATAGTCTGCAATTGCAGTTCCAAGGGTACTAGGTATATAGGTGGTGCATATACATACACACAATAGTCTGCAATTGCAGTTGCAAGGGTACTAGGTATATAGGTGGTGTATATACATACACACAATAGTCTGCAATTGCAATTGCAAGGGTCCTAGGTATATAGGTGGTGCATATACATACACACAGGCAAAACACTCATATATATAAAATTAGAAACAAGTACATCTTTAAAATAATATTGTAACGATATTTAAGCCAATGTTGGTGGCTCATGCCTTTAATCCCAGGATTTTGGGAAACAGAGGCAGGCAGATATCTGCGAGTTCAAGGCCATCCTGTTCCAAGGAGTGAGTTCTAGGATAGTCAGTGCTACACAGAGAAATCCTGTCTGGGAAAACAAAAACAACAAGTGAATAATACTGTAAAGAAGTGTCATACCTGGAGTGTGCCTGTTGTCTCAAGGAGAAACAGGTAGCTGTTGGAGAGATTGCACAGTTGGTAAGATAGTTGCCTTGCAACCTCCAGGACCCGAGTTAGTTCCTCAGAACTCAGTTACGAAACTGTGGGCACGATAAGGCGGCATCTGTAATTCTGGTGCTCAGCAAGCTGAGATAGGCTGATCTCTGGGATTCACCAGCCACAGGCTCTAGGAGAATAGGTGGTACTGTCTCTAGAGACAAAGTGGACAACACCAACGAGCATGTAGAACTCAAAGTAGTTTCCTGACCTCCGTGTGTATCTACATACATGTGCATACACAAACTATCGGTGTATGCCTACACGCCCACACCAAAAGGGGATGTGTGTGAAGATTAAACAGGCAGACAGAGGTTACCAGACTTTTTAATAAATCTGTGATGTTGATTTGTCTGATCTCAGATGGAAACTTAGAATAACTCCCCAGACTCCAGAGAAAATGGTTATTTCAAGCTTTTCAGTAATTCCAATGGGTGAAAACCAAACAGATTCTCTTGCTGAATTACATAACCATGGAATGCTTTTGTTTCTACTGCAATGTTGACCCAAGGGGGCGAAGGAAACATTCTTAAACACTATCGAAGAAACTTGAACTTGATACAGAAAGAGATCCAACTCAAAGCTAGTCTCTGTGAAGTCGTCTTTAGAAAAAAAGATTATCAGAAATCTTCACATTTCCACACGAAAGACTTTGTCACATGTAATCCTCACTGTGACTAAACATGCTTCATTTTAATTAGAAGCACATGTTGGAGATCAATTATTTATTATACTTCTGGTGGAGCCTTCTGACATTAGTTTGCCTGGAGAAGGGAAGCTGGCCCTCAGAGTTTATGGCAGAGCTCAACACTGCCAGCTGCTAATTCACACCTAAAGATGCTTATGATAGTGACCCCTTTTATCAGATACCTTTGTATTACAGATAAGGGACTCTTCTCTGCAGAGACAGACAAAGAAGAACAGAAGAGGCTGGATATCCAATCATCAATTACCTGAGATGAGTCACCCTAAATGACAAGTGGTCCTGATGTGGCTTAAGGATGAAATGTTAGCGCCTTTATAACATAATTATTAAATGAAAGACACAGTCATGTCAATATCCTCTGTGAACCTGAGGACATAATATTCTTTTTTCTACTTATACTTATTTTATTTTATTGAGAATTTCCTACACAAGAACTATAGTAACATCATGTATAATGGGTTGCAGGGTTTTGTTTGTTTGTGGTCGTGGTTGTATTTTGTTTCTTTTCAGTGTTAAGGTTTGAACCCAAGGCTTTGAGCATGGAGAGGGCAAAAGATTGTGTGAATGATTGACTGAAGCATTTGTCAAAAGATGGCCTGCTAAAAAAGGAGTTGGAGATGCCTGGTATCCCTCGGCTTAGTGTTGATGAAGGGATTTTAAGACTCAGGGAAATAGCGATACTAGAGTGGGCATGTTGTGTAAAACCTAATCCTCCACAGTGAGAAATCCCAGAAGACGCGCCCTTCACTAGTCCTATAAGACACGATGGAAAATGGTGAGGGGGCACCAGTATATTTGAAAAGCTTTGCTGCTGCCCTTTTCCTTGTGCCACACCTGAGAACTGGAGATGCTGCTGTTCAGTCGAATGAATTAAATGCAATGGGTTTAACTGGACCCTGAAGTTGCAGGGGTCAAGGGGAAGCATTGAATTACCAAAGACAAGGTGATCATAGTTACGGAAATGTGCAGTATAGACAAATACATGTAACGATACCCATATATATATAGTGATAAGAACACCTGAGTCATACAGAACAGACTGGCCACAGTTGCATATCTTAGTAAGGGAGTAACTTGGAGCAATATAGCTAACGTTGCTGATCTTGCTTCTTCATTTTTAGCTATTGCTGCATGATGCTAAAACTGAGAGTGTGGAATTAAGTACTAATTGCCTAAGTCTGAATGCTATTATTTCATTTTTTTTTTTTTTACTGAATAGCTTTGGGAAATTTATTCCACCTTTCTGTAAACAAATTTCCTTGTTCCTAATCTCACCCACTTCATAATGTTGTGGGTCTAAGTGAGAAAATATTTCTAAAGTGTTAAAACAGTGTTTGGTGCATTTGGGTGCTCATAAAATGCAAACTACTAGTGGTATTGCTACTAGAAAACTCTTCACCTCTTTTAGTGTTTTAAGAACTTATACTCATCAAATTTTAACAATGATCGGAGCCAAAACAACAGAAAATGAAATTAAAGAACTTTAAGGAGGAACTGACGTGCAAACATTTGTAGAAAAATCCACTAGTTGATGCCATCCACAGGAATTGATTTATGAACAGTGTGGCCAAGATCACTTTGGACATTCTATATCATGTGTCATGCTTCCTCTTAGCATCAGTGAGCTGTAAAAATGGTGCTTTGCGAGCAAAATTCTACTCTACCTAGATACAAAAGCATAGAGAATCGTGTCAAACCAAGGAAGAACCAAGCTTCATTGGACAACAATTCTACATGAAATACCAAATGAACATTAGATTAGAGCCGTTGACAGCTCAACTATTTTATATTTTACATGGGTTACTTTCAAACTGTCTAGCATTTTCTCATACATTGGAAAAGTTCTGTGAAAAGCAAGGTTATGATCCTAAACTGCCCATCACAACCCCAATACAGTGTTACTCACTGAATCAAGAGTTGCTCACCGCCTGCCAAATCCAGGTGATCTCCAAAGATCTACCACTCACCTGGGAGGCTTCCAGTCACACCCGCTGCACTGGGTGAGAAAAGAAATGTGGAATTCATGACAGATAAAGAACAGTTTCATTTCAATGTTCAATATTGCAGCCAATATCGTATGTCTCCCCAAGGTGCTGCCCATCTTGTTTTTTTGTCATAGTCTCTTATTGTCCTAGTGCTCTTCAAATAAGGTAGGTTGGCTGGCCAGTGAATCCTAGGGATTCCTCTGTTTTCACTTCCATAGCATTGGGGTTATAAGTACAGGTCGCCAGTACTCTTTCCTGCATTGATTCTGGAAATCAAACTCAAGTCTTATGCTTGTGTGGCAAGCACTTTATAGACTGAGTCCCTGTCTTTGGAATTTTCCTGCTGTGAAGAGACACCATGATCACAGCAACTCTTGTAAAGTAAGCATTTAATTGAAGGGGCTTGATTACAGTTTTAGAGGTTTAATCTGTTTTCATGGCGGGGAGCATGGCAGTGTGCAGACAGACATGGTGCTGGAGGAATAGCTGAGCATCCTACATCTTGAAGGCAACAGGAAGTTGACTGACTGTCATGCTGAAGGAAGCTTGAGCAAAAGAGACCTCAAAGCCTGTCCCTACAGTGACACACTTCCTCCTACAGGGCCTCACCTCCTAATTGTGCCACTTTCCCTTTGGGGGCCATTTTCTTTCAAACCACCACAGCTACCTTTTCAGCTTGTGGCTGGTAAATTTGTAATGTTGGTTCTTGAAACAACAAAGACAGACTAAGGGGTTGAGATCTGGCAAAAGCTTCCTTTATTGTACCTCCCTGTAGCAGGAGAGTGAGAAAAGGGGAGACAAAGTGGGACAAAGTCACCCTTTATAATTAACTGCTGCCACATTAGCAGCATGAGTGAATTCATGAAGGTAAAGCCCCTGTGGTATAATTTTGTGAAGAGTATATTGAAATATCTTCACATACACACACATGAGAGAGAAGGGGGGTGGTGGGTGTTCAATAAATCAGCTTTCCCAGTTATTCAAAAATATGTCAGTATTAGTGCTGTATTTCACAGACATTTGAAAGCAAAAGTTATTAGCTACTGAACAATAATGCTTTGGGTGGAGAAAGGGCTCACAAAATCTCACCACTAGCAAAGACTTTATTCCCAATAGATGGTATTGGGAGAGGAAGAGTCAATTTTCCTAAAGGATTAAGCCTCTGAGATGGTATTCATGCTCTAATTGATGGTCCTATGCCTATGTGCATACAGGCAGCACTAAATGGACTCAACGGGTACAAAAAAAAGGAGCACACAAAGATGGGAGGGAGAAGCATTCTGAGGACATATGGAAGGAACAAAGGGCCCATATGATCAAAGCACATGACATAATTTATTATTATTAAAGGATGAAAAGCCAACTTTATCCAGTGGTGGATGTCTGAGGCCATCTTCGCAATAGATTTCAATGGTTCTGTTTCCAGTATGAATAGTTTCATATCTCAGTGCTACCAATGATGAATTATGAATCTGAGGGAAATGGCCTAATTTTCCTGACATGCTGTTTTGGAATATTCATAAAACAGATATTCTTTAAAAAATTTCTGGGTCCCCTGTAGCCATCAGTTGTCATTCTATTTCTGATCTTGACCCCTTGGTTTGCTGAACTTCCTTCTTGACATTATACTTGTTGTTGCTGGCATATCACTGTGGTTTAACAGGTCTATGTAGCCCTGAAAGTCACGTGGTGATATCTCAATGCCCAAATGGATAGCAATGATGAAAGGTGGGTCCTTGGAGCAAAGTTAAGTCAAGAAACTCCGTAAGAAGTATTATGGAGAAGAGACCTGAGACTCCTCATACTTCCCACTATGAGGAGTTTCAAGAGAAGGTATTTTTTCCATGGTCCACTCTGGGTTGATCTTGAACATCTAGAGATGTAGAAACATCTCTAGAAATAAATTTTTACTTTTGATTAGTCAAGTACTTTACAGGATAGTGTTAGAATAGCCCCCAAGGAGGACATATGTAGTTCATACTTTCATTGCTCAGGATTCTGATACAATATGAATTTACCTGGAAATTTCCAGTGTCCAGTTCCTCTCTGTACCTTTGGTAGTCTTCCTTTAATGAGTAACTAATCATGATGTACTCTGTAATTTATACATAAGAGCTTGACAATTTAATTAATGTAATAATTGTTGTCATTGTTTTTAGAAATCTGCTTCTATTGTCCTTTTCTATGACTGTACCTATTTTTAACAAAAGAATGAAGAATACATAAGTAATAAAAGTCTGGTGGTGGAAAATCAGAATATCGCTTTTCCACTGCAAAGGTAGGTAATTGATGTAATGAAAAAACGTAACTAAGACAGAGCACTAAAAATGTGATGAAGACGACTTACGTGCATGGCATAAATCAAGGGAGGCCATCGTTCAGGCTACTTTTTGGGATGTTCCCAAATTTCATTTTTATTGTTTGAGAATTTCATTCATGCATGTAATATGCTTTGATCAAATCCACCCACCACCTGCTCTCTAATTTTTTCTCCATCACTTCTTATTTTTTCTTGACAACTTCACGTGATATTTAAAAAAAACTTGTTAAGTCCATTTAGTACTGCTTGTATGAATGTATAACCATCTACTGGAGCATGGGTAGTCTCTCAGGGATCTCATCCCTGAAGAAAACTGATTCTCCTCCTTCTCGTACCCACCAGTAGCTTCTCAGCTAGGGGTGGGACTTCATCGGCTGTTCCCACATCCATGGTGGTAAAATAGAAGTATTAATAATTATTATGGAAATGTCTCTGGTAATTGCTTTTCCATTAGAGGTTGAGCATTCTTGGTCCCTATTGTGCCACCTTGTGGTCACAGGACAACACAAGTTTTCCCATGAAGTAAATCTGGTATGGTTTTTGTTTCCCTTCATGCCTATGTGATATTTGGAGTATATGTTACCAGTAATTACTATAATCAAAATGCAACCATTAAACTCAGAAAGTAGTATGCACTGAAGGCAAGTGGCACCCATCTAAGTATGAATTTCATGTACTTTATTTTTCCCTCTGCTATCTCAACCTAGATTACATATTTATTAAAAGAAAAATTGGAATTCACACAGGCTATTGTTCTGATCTACAAATACAGCCATGGAAGTCTGGATAGTATCCATTGAGACTCTCGTAAATGATTCATCAATCTATTTATTACAGGAAAAGTAGTCGGAATTTATGTCACAAATCGATTATAGAAAGATCATCCAAATACAAAGAAGGGGAAATAGCTTACAAAACACATTTTCCATGACTGAGTGGATTTGCTTTGTAAGAGTGTGTGGATATTACACTCTAGTAAATTTTATGGACCTCAAAGGTCTGTGATATTTGCATGCAGGATATTTTTGCTTTGTTTTGTCTTCTAAATTCTCACTTTGTCAGTATCTGGATATTAAGAATAGAGAAACATAGGATTGTTCATCCTGTACAGAGTGATGTTTGCTAGGAACTAAATATTGTATTTTAAAATCCAGAAATAAAATGGTTATGTTCTTATATCATCAAAACCTGTTTGCCTTGGCATACACAGTCAAGGATCAAAGTATTAGACAACAGTGAAGCTCAATAGCTCTCTCACTTCATGGAGGATAGAGAGAGAGAAGTGTATTACCCTGTTAATATTGGTTTTAAGTCCCATCCATCCATCCATCCATCCATCCATCCATCCATCCATCCATCCATCCATCCTTCAGTTTCTGATCTCTACCTGTTTCTCTGACATTATACCTATCATGTTCATTTTCTACTGAGATGGTATTAGCTATCAAATTGATAGAGTCTAGAATCACCTTGGAGACAGACTTCTGGGCATGCCTGTGGAATATTATCTTTATTGATTTAAACGAGATAGAGAAAATCCATCCACGGCGGATGATGACCACTCCCTGACTAGAATCCTAGAGTGTATAAATGAGAAAGGGGCTTCGAGCATCAGGATGCACTTTTCTGTTTCCAGAGTATTAATGTCATATGACGAGCTAATTCAAGTACCCAACACCTTCAACCCTTAATACAGTATACTGTATCTTTAAATGGGAGCCAGAATAACCCCTTTCTCCCTTAACTTGCATTTGTTAAAGTTTTTTTTTTAAATCAGAGCTACAGATAAAAGAAATGAATGGAAGAATCTTCTCTAGTTCCTATATACCATAGTTTCCATGCACAGTTTAGTTTCTCAGTCTCTTCCTCTCTTGTTCTTACCGTCTATCTTACGCTGAAATCTATGATAGTCAGTGATCTTGATGCGACTCCAAACTCTTTGGATTCCTCCATGTGGCTTTAGGAAGATAAACATAAACATTTAAGCCCTTTCATTACCGACTGAATTGGGATTAAAGTGCTTCCCATACAAAATTATGACAATTAAAATGACATGTCAACTGTTAAAAATGGGAAATGATGCAATTATATTTTACTTAAATGTGTAAAAAATAATTAAAAATAAAAATGTAACAGAAAACTAAAAATCAAATAAAAATAAAATTTTAAAGGTGAAAAAAAATCTTCTAAAAAGTAGGGAAATTGACCAATACATTGTACCTGTTTTTATTTTTGCTGTATGAAAAAAGTGAGTTTTTAATATTCCAACCATGATCTTAAGAGGCATTAACAGCCTTCTTTATAGGTCTAATGTAACCATAAACTAGACCTGTTTCCAAGGAATTTTAATATAGATTCTTTGTATGTACCTCTTTGAACAGCTGCCTTAGCAACACAACATGCTAAAGAAGGGTGTCTTGCCTTCACTCACAGGTTATTAAGTGACAAAACTAATTAAAACATACATGCTTTCTCTTTCTCTTATTCAGAGTTCAGGGCAATGAATACAAAGTGCAATTCTGAGCCAAAATTATTTCTCCTCCTCCACTCCTCTTCCTTTCTCCTCCTCCAGTCCCTTATTTCCTCCCCTTCTCCCTCCCTTCTTTCCTTCTTTCCTTTGTTCCTTTGTTACTTCCTTCATCCCTCCTAATTTACACCTTCTCTTTTTTAACCTTTGTGTTTTAAACTAGACTTAACATAGCTGATAAGAAAAATTAGCTGTCACTAGTCAGTTCATGAAATTTAAAAACAATAAAAAACTCATGTATTCCTATATTAAGAGACTATCATATGTTCAGTCATTCACAGACATTATAAAACAATAATAAACTAAATAGAAACAAATCTTGTCATTATGCAGCCTAAAGTACATAAAGCAAAGGAACAATACACATATTTATATCAGAGTTATTTGCTTAAAGGAATGTGTTCGTTCTTGGTACAATGGGCTCAGACACCCAGGCAAGAGACAGTTAAGCATTCAGAGACCTGGAGGAAGAGTTCCAAACAGCTATCAGTGCCTGGAGCAGAATCTGAGAATCTGGAATAGGAGCAAAAGTTGTTTTGACTGGGATGTGTTTCAGTATCTAGTTGATACCAAATGGGAGCTAAAAGTAGAAAGAGTATGTGTGAACTTGGGATTGTGGGAGATGGTCAGACCTGAAGTTATAAATTGAAAAGCTATTTGCATAAGTACTTGTTTAGTGATGCAAGTCTGGCTTGGATCTCCTAAGGATCAAATAGAAAAAGAGAATCACAGAGCACTAAAGAGCCAGTATCCATCAACACTGTGCAGTTTGGACACAAAATAATGTATTAAAAAACAAAGAGAAAGAGGCACAGGAGAAGAGTTGCCTAAAACCCAGATGAAGAATACAATCCGAAACAGAGAGTAATGGGCTGCTGTGATGCAACTACAACGCCTGTGAAATAAAATGTCTGAGGTGTCTGACTAAACAGTTTTGCTAGCAGAGCAGTGAAAATGTAGAAATACATGCAGAGTAACAGTGAGTTTGAGATAGAATGGCAAAGGAAGCATAGATTATCTTTTTTAAATTTGTAAATTTTTTCTTTTTTTTAGTTGGAGATAGTTTATAATAATGATTAATAGATGGTGGCTTGTAAAGGGAAAATAGGCAATATAGGAGAAAACTGATGTGGGATTCCCTTCTGTATACTGTAAGTACCATTGGTTAATAAAAAAAACTGCTTTGAGCCTATAGGAGAGCAGGGCAGAACTTAGCTAGGCAGGGAAAACTAAACTGAATGCTGGGAGAAAGAAGGCGGAGTCAGAGAAGTCATCTAGCCCCACCAGAGACAGACACTGGAAGTTTACCTGGTAAGCCACAGCCTAGTGGCAATACACAGATTAATAGAAATGTGTTAAATTAAGATTTAAGAGTTAGCCAGAAATACGTTTAATCTATTGGCCAAACAGTATTGCAAATAATATGGTTTCTGAGTGATTTTTTGGGGCCTGAGTAGCTAGGAACACACAAGCAGCCTCCTACAACAGAAAACTAAGGAAGAAATTAAACCCCTTGAACACAGGAGAAGGGGTGCTACCTAGTTTATGAGTAGCACATGGTAGCATGTTACCTTAGCTACAGATACCACAAGGGAATAGCATCAGCAGGTAGATGCTTCCATTTTTTAAAAGTTCAATGAGAAGTAAGATAATCATAGGGAAATGAAAAGTATTGTCAGAAATTTGAGGGGGGGAGGGAATATTCAAATACTCATTACTCATCCTAGAGGTTAGGAGATTGAGTGGATTTGGGGGTAAACTACAGGGCTGGCCTGGAGTGAAAAGACACAACTCTAATCCCAGCACTCTAAGTCTCAGATGGGAGGATTGGCCACTAAACAACTGACCGGATGAAGGGAAGTGTTGATGAATGTGAGTCCTACCCACCAACCACCATGTTGGTTGCCCAGCATGTGGTGAAGAAGTGCAGAGCTGGAATTGACTTCCCTGTCTATCAAACTCTGGTATAAAAGAGGAAAAAAGATCATGAGCCCCTCGTCTGGTCCCAGTCACCCTTCACATGTCTTGATCACTCTGAGATTAAGATAGGACACTTTGAGGGTTTACTTGTATCCCCTCTAACAGCAGGAAGAAGGCTGACCTGGTCATTGTCTGAACCATACTTCTCATTTTTTGTTAATAAATTACATTCTAGTAATAGAAAAATAATAAATAAGACAATTTCTTGGCATTGCTGGTAATCTCAATCTCTTGGGAGGTTTGGGATCACCCCCCCTCTTGTTAGTTTTTTGTATTGCTGATGATTGAAACCAGGGCTTCCAAACACAATAGACAAATGCTATACCACTGAGGGACAGTCCAGCTTGGGGGACCAGTATTTATTCGCTTTACTTTCGTTTGCTTTGAAGTATAGTTCCTAAGAGCTTATCATTTGATAAGTGGCAAGAACTGAACTTTCTATATGCTCATGTTTCCTTTCAATAAGTGACCTGTTTTAAGGCTTCAGTGAGTGAGAATTGATTATATCTGTGATCAAAAATCAATTGCAAGGATCTAGTAATAAGTGGCTAGGCCACCATGTGGCTTAAGACCATCGTTCCATGACTTTAGTAGCTGAGTGAGCAAGAAGTTCTCCCTTTATTGGGTCAGTTATTATAATCAATTATTGAAAGGAAATTTGCAAAATATGTTTGAATTCTATCAGAGATACTTACCTCAACCCACAACTCTGTCTACCATTTCATAAGCATTCATATATTATTTAAAAACATAATAAAAGAAGGGTCAATTGTGAATACATGAACTGCATAAAAATGAATCTGTTTAAGTCAAACTGTAAATAAGTGGTAGGCAATGGGTAAAATGGATTGGTACTAGAGATAAACAGCAATGAACTGGTAAAGAAAACATCAATCAAATATTTGCTTTTCTTCTTGATTTTTTTAAACATTTTTCCATCTACGAATATGATTTTTTCTTACACATTGCAGTGTAAGTTCAAGTTGATTCTTCAATTAAAATCTCATTTCTATTTTAAATCCTATTAATGATTACATTTGATCAATTGATTCTTTCCCCTGCTGACTTTTGGAAGGCTGGAGAGGGGTTAATGGAACAGATATGAATGTAGTGCAGTTTCCTTGGTTTGTTGGATACACTTTCAAATCCCTTTAGTACAAAATTCTTTTAAATTGGGCTTTTAAATGTATTTTTCATGATTTCAAAATTCACTGCTACAGAGAGCACTTAGTAATGTTAAAATCTATCTCAGGGCATCTACCAGAATATGAGACAAAAGGACTCCCTTTTCATTTGCAAAGCCATCAAAAGGGATAGGGGTGGTTACCAGTCTTATGGAAGCCTTTTCATGTTGGAGGAGGCAAGATTGTTTGGTTATCGGCTGCCCAGCTAGCTTAGACCCAAAATAATCACACAGAAACTATATTATTTAAAACACTGCTTGGCCTATTATCTCTAACTTCTTATCGGCCAGCTCTTACATTTTAATTTAACCTATCTCCATAAGGGGTTGAAACCTATAAGCCCAATAAACCATTTCCTGTCCTGGTTGGCTTTGGTCAATGTTTATCACAGGAATAGAAACAGAATAGCAAAGTAGTCAATTTGATTATATCATGAATCAACTAAAAGACATACCTCTTGGAGGGTCTGTAGGGCATTTCTGCATAGTATTAACTGAAGGAGGAAGACCCTTCCTGAGAATAGAAGACCATTCTGGACATAGTCCAGACATAAAGAGAGCAGAGGGAAAACAGTGTTGCTTTTGAATGTGACCATGCTATTGCTGCTGCTACTGCTGCTGCCATCTTACAGTGATATCACAAACGAACTTCTTGGGCTTTCCAATGCGGACTGAAGGCCAGAAGCTCTCCAACAACCCTACAAGTCTTCAGCATCAGATTGGGACATCTGAAGCATCCAGCCTCATGGTCTGAACAGCTACTGAGTTCTCAGCCCTTCTGGTGTGCAGGTACCCTTGTCTAGACTAGGAAGCCTGTTATCAGTTAAGCTAATTTAATAAACCCCTATGTACTATATATATATATATATATATATATATATATATATATATATTCATTCTACTTGTTCTGTTTATTTAGAACATCTTAATATGAGTCATTACATGAAAATGATAGAGCCTTACAGACAATTGTCCTTATGCTTATTGATAAAGATTCACAGTGGATCATTCTCAAAAGTGTCAAGCTCATTGTATCATTGATTGTTAATTACTGTCAGTCATATCCAATATTTGCTTTACCCCAGGTTTCTGCATGTTTGTTGAAAAGGCAAAACACAAGTGCCTTTGAATTCATACATAATTTGGAGTAATGAAAAAATAGCATAATTTGTTCGCTAATATTACAGTGTTAATAATGTTGGTAACAGTAGCTATGATGGTGTCTTCAGATCCAAGTGAAGAAAGAACAGAGTTGAACATCCCATGGATTAAACCTCCAGATCATATAGAACTAAAAGAACAACTATTAACTAGTTTCATATAATCCTGACTTAAAGAATATGATCTTAGAAATATCGCATTCAGTTAGAATGTTTTTGAACTGAGTCAAACAATTTTATTTCTAGTAGATGAAATTCTTCAGAGGATTGAATCGCATCTGGGAAAATTTCTGAACTTTTGGTTGTGCCAAAGAGATCATAGAACAAATAACTCTGAAGTGAGCCATAAGGAGATCCTTGATCCACACCCTCTGCCCTGCTCACAGGATGGAAAAGGATAAGATAAACAAACAGATTTGTTCAGGGATTTTTGAGGAACATTTAATGAAAACAGAAACAAACAAACAAACAAAAAACCCAACCTCACTACTTTTGGGAGCTTGAGTGATGACCCAGTAGTTAAGAGCTCCTGCTACTCTTGCAGAAGGCTTTGACTCAGTCTCCAGTGTCTACACAGCAATTCATAACTGCCTATAACTTTACTTTGAAGGGATTCAATGCCATCTTCTAGAAGCTACAGGCTCCTGCTTGTACTTGGTGCACATATATTCATACAGGGTCATGCTCATATATATATATTCTTATTTCTTAAACAAAATTTTAATACTAAAGGCAGAATTTAGAGGGTTCCTATTTTGTTTTAAGAAATAACATTTTGTTTATTTAAAATTTGGGTGTGTGTGTATGTGTGTGTGTATCTGTGTCTGTGTGTGTGTGTGTGTGAGAGAGATGTATCCATATATGTGGAGGGTAGGGGATTAGTCTTTTCATGAGTGTGTAGAGATCAGATGTCAATATTGGGTGTCTTCCTCTATTGCCATTCACTGTATTTTAATGAGAGGCTGGGTCTCTCACTAAAACTGGTACCAGCCACTGTGGGTAGATTGACTGCATGGCCAGCAATACCTTTGGATTGATTGGATATGAGGTTGCACCATACTGGGCTTTTATCTGGGTTCTATTTGTCTAATCATAGGGTCTCAGACTTTCTTACAAAGTATTTTACCCATTTATCCATCTCCACAGGCCCTCTTTTGCTTTTACTAGAGTATTTTTTGAAACTCAAGATTCCATCAACATTATTGGGTGGGTGTTAATTTCTACTGTGATGAATATTCCTTCAAATTTTTCTCATGGATTTCCATAATTCATTGTCTTTTAAAAGTCCATTTTATTTTTTATCCTCTCATTTGTATTTCTCTTAAAAAGCAGTTGTAAATTTTTACATGCTGCATGATTTGTTTGACTAATTATTCTCTGTGGAAGCAGTCTAATCAGGCTATCTAATAGCTCTTGAAAGTCTTTTTCTTATTTTAAAGATCAGTTTTGGGTACATGGTCTGATCTAAATCAATATTTTTCTGTAGATTTTTTTACATATATCAGTATTCGTCTATGATAAGCAAAACTAGTTGAGGAGAGTTACTAATAGAATGCACCCTCAACTCACTTTCTTCTCAAAAAATATGTTAATGAGAGTTTGGACATGTCCTATGCATTTGATACTGATGTTTGTTCATTATATAGAATATTAACTTTCATAAAGTTTAATACAACTATGCAATAACCTTTGACTATATTTTCACCTATACCCCTTGTATTAGTTACTTTTATGTTGCTCTGAGAAAATAATATGACCAAAACAACTCGTAGAAGAGTCTATTTTGTCTTACAATTCCAGAGGTAGAATATTGGAGTGAGGTTGTATCAAAGCCCACCCTAGTAATATTCTGCCTACAGTAAAACCGTACCTTCTCAAGGTTCCATAATTCTCTCTAAATAGTGTCACCCAACTGCTTTGGGAGTCCCCTCTGTATGCTGTGATTACTATTAATGAATAAAGAAACTGCTTTGGACCTATAGCAGGGCAGAACTTAGCTAGGTGGGAAAAACTAAACTGAATGCTAGGAGAAAGAAAGGCAGAGTTAGAGAGAAGCCATGGAGCTACCACCAGAGACAAACAGTGGGAACTTTACCCAGTAAGCCACTGCCACGTGACGATACACAGATTAATGGAAATGGGCTAAATTAAGATGTAAGAGTTAGTCAATAAAAAGTTAGAGCTAATGGGCCAAGCAGTGTTTTAGATAATGTAGTTTCTGTATGATTATTTTGGGACTGAGAAATCCGGAACTAACTAGTGGCCTCTTTACAACACCCAATAGGGCACAAAGTATTTCAATACATGAGTCTGTAGCATGAGGGCTGCTTGTCGGGGTTTCTGTCCTGTCCAGTTCCTGCAGCCGTTTAGCCCCAAAGAAAATCACACAGAGATCTCCAGAAGATTATAAACTGATTGGCCCATTAGCTCAGGCTTCTTATTAGCTCTTGTAGCTTATATTAACCCATTATTCTTATCTATGTTAGCCACATGGCTCAGTACCTTTTTCAGCGGGGCAGGTCACATCCTGCTTCTATGGTGGTCTGGGCAGGAGTGCGGGGGAGCTTCCTGCTTCCTAGAATTCCCCTATTCTCCTTGCTCTGCCTCTACTTCCTGTCTGGTTGTCCCACCTATACATCCTGGCTAATGGTTAATCAGCATTTATTTAAATCACGATTGACAGAATACAGACAATTCTCCCACACAATGAGCCTATGTGGGACATTTCTCTTCAAACTTCAATGTCCCTTATTCTCCTCTCTACCCACTTCCTGTTGGTTCTCTTTATTCCTTCTACTTTCACAACATATGGTTTTATATATCTATAAATAAGAGAAACGTAATATTTGTCTTTCTGAGTCTTCCCTTATTTGCTTCGTATTATAATCTCCAGTTATATCCATTTTCTCCAATGCCCCCTTGCATTCTTTCTGTTTGTTTGTTTAATGATTTTGCTTCTTTGAGAACTTCTCACATGAGCATTGAATCTACAGCACTCCTACCACTCCTCCCTCCCCAACTCCTGTTGTTTCCCTGCCTCTCAAGATCATAATTCTCATTTAATTATTATTGCTACATGTGCATACGTAGGTACATATAACTTACTGAATCCATTTAGCTTTGCTTGTATGTACACATGTGAAGACAAGTCTTATAATCTACTGAGTAAGATCCTGGATTTCAAGTCCTCCCTGAAAGGCCTGGAATTTCACTTGTTATGAGTCCAGCAACCATTAAGTTACATTTTTTTTTACATTTGCATCTTTTGTAAGTCACACATCTCTGCTCTGGTTCTTCTTCTTGGCAAAGATACACTTAGTCCATCCGCAGTGCTCACTCTTGTATGGTTTGTCATAAACAAAGAAAAGAACATGCTAGTGGACTTTAAAAGTTCTCCCAATGATCCTCTTGCTCCACCTTTCATTATGATTTTTCTGTCTTGGCTATTACTTCTATTTTAATTTAGTCTTCATTAGCATGCCTAATAGAATCAACAGTCTTCAAACATTCAAAAATGTCTTCTAAATAGCCACTGCTCTAGAAACTTGAACCTTGGAAGTATTCTTGGGAGAGTTTGCATGTAGATAAAAAGGGAAAAAAGCAGAAGACCACAAGCAGCCACTGATAGGATATTGCTGCAGCACTCCTGTGACTCCCTGACATCTGTGGGCTCCACATTCAAATTCTTGGCTCCTCGGATGCACCCAAGACCAAAGGCAAGGGTAGAGTTCACCCTGCTGTGACAATGGATGAAAACACTCTAGAGAAGAATAGAAGATAAAGCACACATAGAAAAAGTACTGCTGTGTGAAGATGGGTTCTAAGAAGTAGGAGGAGAAAAGCTGCAGCCTGTCCCTGCCCACACTCCTGGCAACCTCCAAATGAGAGCTCATTTGCAGCCAACTTCATCATCTGGGAAAGCGTCTCCTGCATGGCTAGGGTAGTAGACGTAAGCATTGACTTTGCTTACTCTTTGCTTCATTTGACAGACACAGCTTCTCTATTTGCCCCCAACTACTTATCACTTATTTAGGCAATACTCATCCTGTATATTGTAGAAAACGTAGCAGAGCATTTGGTTTGATGAAAGAGTAGTATCAGGGTCATTGACCTGGTTGGTTTTATGTCAGCTGATACAAGCCAGAGTCATTTGGGAAGAGGGTCTCTCAACTGAGAAGGAAACTGCCTCCTTAAGATTGGCACGTAGGCAAGTCTGTAGGAAAAATTTTAAATTAGTGATACAAGGTGGAGGCTCAGCCCATTGTGGATAGTACCACCCCTGAGTTGGTGGTCCTAAATGTATAAGAAAACAGGATGAGTAACCCAGCAAGAACACTCCTCCCTGGATTCTGTTTCAGTTCCTGCCTCCAGCTTCCTTCTTGTTCGAGTTTCTGCTCTGATTTCTATGGAAGATGTATTGAAAAGTATAAGATTAAATAAACACTTTCCTCCCCAAGTTGAATTTGATCCTGGTGGTTATCTCAGCAGTAGAAAAGTGACTAAGATAGGTTTTCCCTTTCTTTTAACAAAAAAAGTTCAGTAGCTTGCATGTATGACTCCTAATCCAAGCCTTCAAGTTGAGATTGAGACAAAATACTTACAATGCTAGCACTTGTCAGCCAGATCCAAACCACAGAATGCTGCTCCTTGCAACTCAGCTCTTGAGGCTATTTTTCCATGATGCAATAGCCCTTTTAGGTTCCTTTGAAAGAAAACTCACTAGCAGATCTGTCCCAACTGGAGCATTGCTGACATCATCTGCACAGGCTGAAAACGTGTCCTGCAGGGACAAGGTTTTGATACCAGAGACATTAGCTACGGGGCTGTCATTGTTGTTGTCCCTTGCAAGGAGGAGAATTAAAGTGTATTCACTCTAGGTCATGTGTAAATTTATGCTGTTTTTACTGGCTCTTAACCCTTTTCCTTCCAGGAATTGTGAAGTGCCTCTGAAGTCATATATCAGCCCTTGGGTCTGTTCTCACCAAGGGTGACTGTTTGACGGTAAGGCCTCTCAGTAGCCCAACAGAATAGAAGTCAGCTCATGCAACTGGTTCCCTGGAAATTACGTAAGAGAAATAAATACCTTGGTATGTCAGAAAGGAAATTATGAAACTCTCAGCAAACATGGATTCATAGACTCTCTTAAGCTCTCCTGTGAGAAAAAAGCGTTCTTGAGGGGGTCCTCAATAGCATCATGGATAAACTCTTTTGCATGAGAGACCTCCAGCTCTTAACTTCTAGAAATAGGACCTAGAAGGAGGTTCAGATGCATGAGGAAGAAGGAGCATCTGTCCATTCCTAGAAGTTTTTCTTTCTTCCTCTTCTTCTTTCTTCCCTTATTTTCTTCCCCCTCATTTATTATACACATCCCCATCTTCCTCCTCCCCTTCCTCCTCCTCCTATCCTCCTCATACCTCCTCCTCTTCCCTCCTTTTCCTCCTTCTTATCAACAAGTCAACTCATCAAGAATTGCTTTCCCATTATGATGAAATATTCCTAAACTGATCTATTTTCCTTCCAGACTGAATTGGTTCATCCTGTGAGTCTGGCTAGGCTTACTTTGTCAGATGTGCCTGGTACTTTTATGTCATGTTCCTTTGACATGGGATGCTTTTGTTTGTTGTTGTTGTTTTTTTCGAGACAGGAATTCTCTGTGGCTTTGGAGCCTGTCCTGGAACTAGCTCTTTAGAGCAGGCTGGTCTCGAACTCACAGAGATCCGCCTGCCTCTGCCTCCCGAGTGCTGGGATTAAAGGCATGCACCACCATCACCAGGCCAGACATGTGATGCTTTTTGGATGAAGCTAGAATCATGCAAATCTTGAGCTTCATTTAAAGAGATGAACCGAATGCAAAACTATAGTAACAGTTGTACATAAGGAGACTTACCTGGATCACTGCTCCATTTGAGTTTTAATTTTCGTGGGGTAGATCTTGAAATAATGTAGCGGCCATAGAGAGGAGAAATCAATGAGCTAGAACAACAAACAGACAACAAACAGAAACAGGAGCGATGAACATACAAGGAAAGAAGTAGATCATTGCAACTGCTGAACTAATTTCTGTGCGTACATCACTCTGGGAGGAACAGAGATTTATTCTGAGCCCAGGATTAAGGAGACTTTTATAAATCTCTGTCATGTTGCCTGGATTTTGCAACTATGGATACAACATTGGTGACTAAGATCCAACCCACTGTGCTAACCAACACTGTGAGCAGGCAGATGTTCTGATTGCTCCTAGAAAGAAATATAAGGAATATTGCTAGTCTGTTCTTCTCTGCTGCTTAACTCTGTCCTTAGCTTGTATTGTTACTGGAAGGTTGAAACCATTTAGCTTCAGATCTTTGTTGGTGAGCCAGCCTTCCAAAACTTTCTGAGGGAGGTGTCAGTATCTATTTAGGATTTTTCTCACTTCCAATGTAGGAAAAAATGTGTGTGCAGTGGGTGCAGTGGGTTAGTAGGCGACTTTTAAAGATGCAAATTGTGAAATGTAACTGGACTTAAAGCATCATGAAATCAGATTCATAGAAGGGTGTTTCTCAAATAGAGAATCTTTGAAATGACCACTGATTTTTCTGCCAAAACATAACATTGCAAACCAAAGCTTGGCCCTCTCTTTTCTTTATAGAGTTTGCATATGTCTGGATCCCGCCCCCCCCGCCAACTAACCCATTCAGTATAGCCTTTCCTTAATGCATCGCATGTTTATATATAAAATGATGCACAAGAAGAGCAATAGATTTGGGGTTTGACATTTCCCCAATTGGGAAATCCATCATTTTTCAAGGAGCTATTTGGAAGCATTGCATGTGTTAACACATAAACAACATTTAATCTCAACAAATGTGAAAGTTAGTTCTCCTAATTGAGTCCTATTGACCAAGGTGCCTTAAAAGTTACTGTGTGTCTAATGGTTTCAGCAGGCAGGCTGGGAAATGGCCACCAGGCTGCAGAAAAGGCATTATTTATGGCGTCATTTCCTGCTTTACTAAGACTTGGTGACTCAGTTAGGCAAACCACACGAAAGAATAGACTGCTGTCTAAATGAAAGCTTTAAAATGAGATCCTCACTGATAAAGATGAACAGAAGCTGAGGCCCTGGCAATAGAATATAAGTCTGTAAGGAATTTAGAGTCCATCGCTAACCTCAAAAACAATTTCTTATGTGTGGAACTCATTTAAATGTTGTGGCTACTTAAAATGAAAAGACTGCAGCTCAAGCCTCAGCACAGGAGAAAAAATTACCTGGATCTGATCTTCACAGGTCCATTAAAATATCGAAACACTTGGAAAATGAGCAATGATATTATTTGGATTTTTAAAAATAATATCATACTTTTACAGCTACATTGTTACCGCCACTATTGCTGGTGATAATTGAGTATGCCTCTTTGATTTTTGTATAGTTTTAATGTCAGTTTTAATGATTTGTAACCTATAAAGAAGAACTTTGAATCCTGGAGGGAGGATGTGTGCTTAGGGAATGAAAACTGGTCAGTGAGAAAACCCACAGATACTGATCAGATTTATTTTAAAAATAGGAAGCATGAAATCTGAGCCAAACAATTAGAGCTGGGTACTGTACAAAGAACAAAAAGTCAAAGTTTATGTATTTCAGAGTCATGGAAATGATTTAGGGAGAAGTATTAAGTGGCTCTATTTGTATAAGTCCTTCTTTGTTTGCTGAATAACGCTTGTAGGGAAACCATGAGAGTTATACCCTGCACAATGAAGTGCAGGGGATGGGAGATGTTAGATTTGGCTTAGAGCTTGTGTCATCAGACTGAAAACTTGTGAGCAGGTTTACCAGAATATAATTTTTATGTCTCTATTTTTTTTCTAAACTTAAAATAGGGATTTGGGAAATTATAGTTAGCAAAAAAAGAAAAAAGAAAAAAAAACTGGCAACAACTAAAACAAGACACACAAAAAAGGAAGGTAAGATGGTATGGATATAGCCAGGGTCATAGATGAAGAAATTCCAGTCTGATTAATGTCCCAATCTTTCTGAACCCACCTTTATTCTTGTGGGAGATTTGTAGAGTTTGTGTTCTGTGAAGAATTAACTGCTGAATGGGTTGTTCTTCACATCTAAAAGTCTACCCAGATTTTATGTTTCTGTGAGTACTTCTTTAAAAAAATTCATCAGTGTGTGTGTGTGTGTGTGTGTACATGTTTAGGTGGGAAATGTGTATGTGTGTATGTGTGTGCATGTGTGTACACGTTTAGGTGGGAAGTGTGTGTCTGTGTCTGTGTGTGTGTGCTCACGTGCGCGTGCATGTCAGAGGTCAATGTTCATTTTTCTTCATCATCATGTCTTTATCTTGTTTTGATTTGAGACCGTGTCTTTCACTGAACCAGGAGCTCACCCATTGAGCAGACTGGCTAAACAGCAATCCCAGTGATTTTCACGTCTCTGCAACACCAGAGCTGAGATTTTATGCATGTGCTACCAGACCCTATCCAGCTTTTTACATGATCACCAAGGATCTGAATGCAGGTCCTAGTGCTTGCATGACAAGCACCTCCCTACTGGGTTGACTTCCTAGCCATCATGAAAATTTTCAAATGTGGACCGCCAACCAGAAAGTGCATTAGCTTTACTCCTTTGGTTTCCTGCTAGCCTGCATCTTCAGCCTTGCCCAGGACACATTCCCAGGCTCCTCCGGTGCTTACATTTCATTTATCACTGTAGCATTTAGTCGGGCACTGCAAAAAATTTATAGGTTATTTAAAAAATTGTTGTACACATGGCTTAGTCCTCCAAAATTACATTCATTGACTATGGAATTTTCAGTATCGTTAGATACAGTTGTAGTGAAAATAACTACCATTGTTTAGAAAATCAATATGTCTCATGAATTTCAAATATGTGATTTCCAATACTAGTGACTTTTTTTCATAGATACTAAGTGGCACACTCAAGTTTCAAAGTCATACCGGGGGCGGGAGGTGTGACCCTCTTCTCAAAACATTCCTCCAGAAGTATACCTATCTTCAAAATCCAAAGTTTAAAACTTAAAATTCAACACTTTGGAATTTAAAGTAATGCGAATTGAAATTAAGGTGGTTTGGAAGTCTTTGACCTAGTCATTCCACAGCTAGAAATCTATTCAAAGAAAATGGAAAAAACAAAGATAAATACTAATTTTCACAGATAATTAAAGTATTCTTTCAAAGGGAAAATCCAAATATGAATGTAAATATAGAAGACTCAGAGGTGACTATATTCCTACCTATTATGAGCACGAAGGTCATTAAGTTTGCCTTTAGGTGATTTTAATTGCATCGCAGATTCTTAAGTATTAATCATGATTTAAAAAAGATGACCCACGTGTTCTTAAATTTAGTTAATTTAATGATGAAAATTATGCATAAAAGGAGGGGAAGGGAGGAAATTCCTACATAGCTGAAGTTTATTTACCTCAATAAAGGAGAAAAAAGCTTCTTTCATTCATTTTTTTTATTTTTCAACACAAATCTAAATTTTATTTTTAATCTTTTTTTAAATTTTCTGTGTATGAGCTTTTGCGTTCACATGTGTCCATGTACCATATGAGTGCAGTGAGTTCACAGGCCGGAAGAGGCATGCCATACCCTGGAACTAGAGTTACAGAGGGTTGTGAGCCACTGGGTGGCTGTGGGAGAGGAACCTAGGTCCTCTGGAGGAGGAGATATTGCACTTAACAGCTGAGTCATCTCTCCAGCTCCACATATCTACATTTCCAATTGGTTTTAAAATCATTTAATGTTTCGCAGGGAGCGTGCACTGTATTTTTAAAAAACCGAGGAGTGTCAAAGACAGCATCCTAAAACCTAAGTTTTTGAGAATACAGCTTTTCTTTTCAAAGTATCATTACAGTGTATTTGATTGATTCAAATATATTTCACACTTTTTTGCATAAACTGGTGAGCTTTGGCTGTCTATTTCTTTGATGTTAGTAAAAGTTAAGTTGGGTGAGTCTTATGTTGCTCCAGTGAGTTATTTTAAAAGCAAAGAGATATCATTGCAAGTGTTTTAGACTTTGGATTTAGTTGCTAATTGTAATAGAAATTACTCTGTATTTTATTAGGAAGGGCCCGTGGTTCTAGAAGTAAGTGCATCTTCTATAGGTGTGCCCCTTCTGTAGTCCACCAAAGGCATTTATGTCTCTTTAGACCCAGTTTTCTCTAAGAGCATCATCCCCTTGCCTCTTCTCCTCTCCCCTTCTTCCCCTCTTCCCTATTTTTATGATCTCCTTGAGTGTATGTCCATTTGATACTGAGCCACTGGGCATCACGTATTGTGAAGTACAATAGCGTTTGCTGCTTGGCAAGTTCTCCATCCATGTTGGATCCCTAGGGATCTTCTTACTAAACTTTCATCGCTCTTATCAAAGCATAGCACTGAGCCTCGAGCAGTAAGGCTTGCCCGTCCCCAGTGGCAGTAGTGATGATACAAATAATTAGCGTTTTTTTCTCAGCTGGATTCTACTCAGCCAGTGACCTGTGCTGATGGCAGAATGACCCAGTCTAAGAAGCCATCATTCGTGGTGAGAGAGGAAAAGAGAAGACTCACTATCTGTGCGAGAACTAGCACTGCACAGATAATAAAAACAAAATGATCCTTGTAATCACTGGGTTAAAAACAGTAAATTAAGACCCAGCCCTGTGATGAACTTGATATTTTCAGAGTGTAATTATCTCACATACCTACCTAAGGTGAACAAGGGCTCCCAGAGCATGACAAAAGAGCTGATATATGAAATAATAACCTATCTGCCCTGGAAGTGGAGGCTTCCTAAAGAACAGACCCATTTGTTATTGGTGTTAACAGATCTGGTGGGAACTGAAGGCCTTTAATAATTCGTCATCACAGTCAGCAAAGGTGTTTGCTAAGTGAATAAGTACGGTTATGCTATGTGTCCACCTATTAACACACAAATAGTTACAAACACCTGGACACCTCTTTACTCAGAACTCTTCCTGGACTATTCACTGTTTACAATGTAACAAATACTGTGGCATTTAATTGGTGCAAAGCTAAAATGCATGTCTTAAATAGATCCAGAAAACTGACCAAGATAAGGTAACTTGAAATTCTGCTCAGACTATCTAAAAAAAAATACATCTTTAGATTTGTTAGATCATATTTCTTTTTATTCACCGTATATTTTTTAACAGTCTTGGTTATATAACATCTCAGCCTAGCAAAGATTAGAATCAAGCAATTCAACACAGCGTGGTTCCGGCCTGAGATATTCACAGCACACTAACACAAGAAAAATTGTAAAGTGAAGGTTTTCTCTGATGGAGAAAGAAGGTTAGGCAAAAAGTCTTATATACAGTGAGTCCAGTCATTTGCTGTAAGGAAATGATTCTACTGTGCTCCAATAGGCCTGATGTGTTGCAGGTAAAAATTAGATAGTAGTTATTATATAATCATATTGAGTACACTAACATGACCTTTTGCCTTTGCAACAACGTATTTGAAATAAATTTGCTCATGGTCTCATAGTCTTGCTTCTATTGATTCTGGATCCAGGGTGGGGTGGGGCATCGTGGTAACAAGAGCATGTGCCATAGGCTACTCATCTCACAGTGGAAAGAAACAGAGAGATGCAAAGAGATCAAAGACGGTTAGGTCCCACCTTCTAAAGTCTCCCTTACTGCTAGCTAAGAACCATATCTTCTACATATGAGCTACGGAGGACATCTCATATTCAAACTATAACACTGAATCACTATGCAAGCCATTTTTTTAAATAAGGAATTTCTATTTATTCTGTTCATTTCACCATAAAACTGACTTTCATGGAGAGTAACTTACGCAGTTGCCTAAGTGCAAAGTGACCAGAATATAGAAGTAAAATGATGTAACTATGAAGTTTGAAAATCTGCCTATGGGTAGGTATAAACAAACATATGGGCCAGGCGGTGGTGGCACAATCCTTTAATCCCAGCACTGGGGAGGCAGAGGCAGACAGATCTCTGTGAGACTGAGGTTATCCTGGCATACAAGAGCTAGTTCCAGGACAGACTTCAAAGCTCCTGAGAAACTCCATTTCAAACAAACAAACAAAAAACCCAAACATATGGAAAATATTTTTAGTAGCAGGAACAAAGAAAAATAAGCTATATGAGGGGTAAGTTCAGAGTGTTAGTCAAGCAGAGATCTAGGTGTCATAATTCAGAGAAAATAATTTCCAACCATCCAAACTTCCTCAGAAAAGCTATGATGCAAGATGCTGTGCTCCCAGCGATGCCAGATCTGCCTCCTCTCTCCCAAAAGCATCTCCATTGTGGTGCAAAACAATGTTTGCGGAGTCCACTCATTCTTTAAATGGCTCCAAGGACATAGAGACACTCAGTGAGGATGCAGTGTTCAAAAGTTCACAAGTGCACTTGGGATTTCATCAGCATAGAGAGAGGTGGGCATCACAGGTACATGAAGGCATGAACACAATCAGGCAGCAAGCTTGCCTTTTGGTATATTTTCCTCAATACCAATGTATATGACAATGTGTTTTGTGTTGTTTTTCTTTTTCTTTCTAGCATTGGATCATTTAGCTGCTTTACTTGTTTGTTGTCCAGCATCTAAAGAAAAAAAAAAGAAAAGAAAAAGAAAGAAAAAAAAGAAAGGAAAAAAATGTAAACACCTGGGGGAAAATAGTGTTTCTTTGACTTTGTGCTGAGTAGTTATTTGTTATTTTAAAAGTCTGTCAATCAAGATAAAAAATGAAGATTAAGTATGATAAGGATGGTAAATAATATTGATTAATTTTCAAAGACAAAGCAGCTTTCCAATAAAGATTCCATTCAGTGTTTAAAGGACCACCTTAGGAGGCTTTGTCTAATATTGCATGTGTTCCTTTTTCTTAAGATGTGTGAAGGAAAGATTTATGCTTCTAGTGAGACAGTTGCTCTCTGTGTCACATGGCCATGCACAATCGAATCGGTCACCCAGAATCTGATGAATATTGGCTCTGATATTATAGGTGGTTGCTGTGGGTGGACGGAATCACTGAGAGCATAATTGTCATTTCCTTGGAAAAAATTAATCCACAGATGGACCCCCAACACTCAACTGCCACAGTATTCAAAATTAATGGGAAGTGTCTGTGCATGTGAGTGTGTGTGTATGTGTGCTAAATAAGACCTGAGTCAGTCAAAAAAAAAAAAAGGTATACTGACTAGAAAAATCTGTACCACTCACCGCTCCAAAAAAAGGGAGCATATTTATCAAAGTCAATGCTTTGGCAGCCTAGAGTTTTCCTAATAGAGACAAAGTGAAAAGGTATTTATTAATTAAAATGCACAGTTATGTTCATTTTTTAAATGCAAGGGAGATATGTAAGTCTATCTGTCATATGCCGAAAACGTTTTAGTCAAAATTAAATCTTTCATGTTTGTTTAACTAACAATGAGGGGAAAGTTTTTATTAAGACTGGGAAGTTGCTCGTAAAAATCTAACTTTCCTGAACTTTCTCCTCCAAGATACCTGCCTTGTGGCCTGTTATTCATCCAGTCTCTGGAAAGGAGGAAGAATAAAATCGTGGTTGACAGAAAGACCAGGGCCTGTATTTTATATACCTCTACAGCTAAAAATACAATACAAACAAAATTATAGAATATTGTGTTCGTTTCTTTAATGATTTTCCTGTCCTATGAAGCTGTCTTGGCCTGGGGCTTATTCATTTTACTGAGTAGAATATTAAAAGAAAGCAACTGCCAACCAAGATTCTAGAAAATACTTGCCTTTTCTGGGTAGTGGAGTTATTTTAAACAGAGAGTCTTACCTGTGGGAGCCGGGGATGGGGGTGTTCATACAGTTTGGAAAATTCTTCAGCATGTACTTATGCAATTAGTCACAACGCAGAAGAAAGAAAGAAAGGAAGAGAAAAAAAAACGTAAGTGAGCTGAAAACTCTCTCTCTAGGCCTTGGCTAATGGAGAGTTACTTTATTCCCGGTCTCTCGATTTGTGCTATAAACTGGGCTCTATTATAGTCATCTTCATTGCAGATTTAATCCAAGCTATTTGTAAACAATACATGGCTTAATATATGATAAAGGAGACCTAGCTCCCTTGTGGGAGACAATATCCCGGTATACAAAGTTTTAAAAGGCAATCCTCCGTAACCGACTTGGTGTAAAGGCAGTCCCAACTAAAGAAACACCATTTGGCTCTCAAAAAACAGTCGCGGGGTTTGCATGACCAGTTCCACACCCTCTTAAGTGTCTTGCCCAGTGCTAGGAAAAGAGACAGGCTCAGTGAGGCAAAATGAAAATCTATCCGCATTTCACCAGCACCTCCTAGGGGCCACGTGAGGCTATGAGACTAGGAGGAAGGTATCCAGCAGCGACTCAGAATTGTTCCTTTCGGTTCTCCTCCACAGCAGAACGTACCCTGCTTGTACAATCAAGAATGAGAAATACTTTGTAGAGTCGTTTGGTGACTCAACGCAATCTTTAGGGCACGAGGAATGCTGTGGAGCGTTTGAAGTGCAATCAGGAAGCCGGGCCGCAAACTCCGTGGAAGAGGAGAAAGACTCCTAAACGCTGTTCTTTCGCTATGATACCGTCGTACTCAGAGAGAATATGCACTCACTTTACACACTCAGATAAGGATTCATTTCTAAAAAGGTTAGGGTGGAGACACAGTTAAAGCCATAGCTGGTTTTTGAGGGTCTGCAATCTCTTGCCTTGTTGCTTGGGAAGGAGGGTTGGGAGGCGCTGGTGCGAGGGCAGAGCTGAGAGTCTGTAGGACTCTGTTCCAGAGAATTCATTACTCTCTAATTGTTCTGATTTTACATGAGCAGAGCGTGCCAGGCGGTGGTGGGGCGAGAGATCGAGGGCGGACAAGGCGAGAGGAACCGGCGGCTCCATCCCTTCCCCCAACACCCTCCCCCGAGAAGTCCAGGCGCTTTCTGTAAGTAATTCACCACCGTTCGGGCAGAGAAACAGCCCAGTCAGACAAGCCAACGCTACACTGGTGCGCATCTAAATCTTGCTGGGTACTGAGTGCGGGTCCCTGAACACTTTTCGCTGTTTAATTAGCGGTTTACCCGCGAGTTGCTGTTGAATGCGCTGTGATTTCGAAGGTCTCTATGCAGGAGAAGGGATAGAGGGAGACGCACCCCAGTGATCATTCATTCCCTCCCGGTTGCAGACGTCTTTCTCAGGCACTGGCACCTCCGAGGCCCTTACAGGAACGTGTACAGCCGGCCTCCACCCTGGAAAGGAACTGGGGCGCGTGGGTCTCGGAGACCCACTAGGAAGCTTTTTTGCCCAAGGCCAGGCTGCAATTAGGCAGCGGCCTGGCGGTTGAGCTTCCCACCTGTTGCTGTCCGCGCTGGGCCGCGACTTCCTCCTCCCCAGTCCTGAACTGGACTCTCAGACCAGGCTAGGAAGCTGGAGGAGGTAGAGGAAGCCACCGCAGGTTCCCTGGCTGGCAGAGCTAGGGGCCGCGGGTGTAAAGATCCTCCCACCCCCCCACCACCGCTCCCGGTGGCGGTTCCCGGGGCTGGCGGCGCAGCCAGGTGCTCTCCGATTGGCCAGCAGTGGACAGAGGGCGGAGCCAAGAAGGCCGGTTATCACAAGGACCGCCTCAAAAGCTCCCAGGCTATCGCAGAGCGCACTGGAGCCCTGGCCAGCGCGCAGCCTTCCCGGCGCCGGCAAGCAGGGTCTTGGGAATTCTCACTTGCTTCGGCTCACTCTCCTTCACAAAAACCACTGGATCTTACATGCTTCTGTAACCCCACTTCCACTCCATGGTCCCATGATCCTGTGCCAGCAACAGGTAAGGGCTTCAGTGGTTTTCTGCTTCTCCTCTCCTCTTTGCCTGTCTAGGGCAGTGGACTAGCGCCACAGTTCCCTACCCTCTTGTCCCCACTGTTCTGGAGGTGCCCATCTGTCAAGCTGCTATAATTCTTTCCTCTGCAAGCTTTGGAGTCCCGGCTCATTGCCTATATAGTTTGTGTGCGCACCAGAACATCTTCAGAGCTAAAAATACTGAGACATGCTTGGAAGAATTGAGCAATAGAAACAGATTTCTCTGCAGCATCTGTTTGTGCTCATAACTTCCAATGCACCAGCTGTAGCGAGATACTGGGTTGAGAGGCAAGCGCAAGTCTGAAGCGGATTCTTCCTCTTATTGGGGGTTCGAGGGAGGAAGAGAAGGTAATTGAGGATTGGAGGTCCCTCTTGAGCGCTGGTCTCTGACCGCGAGACTCAGCACTTATTCCAGATCCTTGGCATCTGTGTGTGGAGGGGGGATTGTGTGTGTGTGTGTGTGTGTGTGTGTGTGTGTGTGTGTGAGTGTGTGTGTGTGGTTGCTTCGAATACAGCACAGAGTTCCAGAGTCAGAGCTCCAGAGTGAGCATCTCGAGTCTCAGATTCCTTTGCTGAGAAAGAGTGTGAGTGTGAGCTGGATTTTTGCCTGAAGACCGAAAAACTTTCCCATCCTATGTCAATCTGCCCTAAGCACTTTGCTATTCTTAGTAATAATGGTGTAAATTCCTCATTTGAAGACAGTGTGGTTTTAGGGAAGCAGTGATCAAAGCTACACGATTTTGAAAAAAAAAAAAAGACTGCATCATAACATGGATTCATTATGACGGTTGGAGGAAAAACCATGATAGGAAATGGGTAGTCGCACATCTGTCTGGTTCAGTCTGTCGGTGGATGAGACTGTTTTTTCCAAAGGTTTACACAAACTCCAAATGTACCTGAAATCAAGGTGTTACTTTAATACCTGTTTTGGTTAAGCAGAGATGAAGCTTAATATCTCCTTTGGTCATTTATCGTCTCTTCACATTAATAATTAATAGGCTGTTATAGTTCCTTTTGCTAGCCAGCCACTACACTTGTTCACCTAGCCTTGATCGCAACCAAGAACTTGTTTTTTTTTATTTTTTTCATTTTTCATTCTGCAGGAAAAAAATTCCTCATGCCCATGAAGAGATAGATTACTTCAAGTATGGTAGAAATGGTGACAGTTGGGGTCAAGGTCATTTCACTTTGCTTTGTGCCATATCACACCATAGTGTGATATTCTTTTATTTTTCTGATACTGATATCGGTAAAGATATTTGTTGTGCACCTTTGTGAAACTACTTAAACAAGTCAGTCAACACCTTTCAGACACTCCTTATCAAAACTCCCTGGTCAACTGTCCTTCTCTGACTTCTGAGAAGTCTAAAAGACTGACCCCATATTTACCTGAACTTTGGACCATTTCAAGCTTTTTAAACGAGGTAAATTTTTGTTTACTGAACACAAGTCGTCCTTGGCATGCATAAATGCCTAGAGTTGCCACAAACATTGCTGAGTATGAATGTTAGAGGCAGCACTCATGTAGATATAAATGGGTGTCTCCCCCCTCCACTTGTTCCCTCCCCCCTTTCTGTTTACTGAGCTTCACAGAGGTTGCTCTGCAGCAATAGGATTCACATAGCAACTTGTGCCCAGAGCACTCTGGGACTGGTCTGCATGGCGTCAGCTGGGGAATAGCTGCTTAAGCACTCATTAGCAGACTTCTCTCACCCAGCACCTTTTCTTCTGCTATGTCCTGTCTTTTGTCAGAATCTTACATTTTCGCTGAGAGTCAATGACCCTCCTATGGGACACTGTGATTCTCATTTATTCTTCCCAAGTCCCTTTATCTAGTTTCTCCTACGCTCTCCTGGAGCTATTTCCTATATACAAAACAATTCAGATTCCCTCACTTTTGCAGTGTGATCTCCTTGCCCCTGTATTTGTAACTCTCTGTCTCTCTCTGTGTGTCTCTCTCCTTTAATATCTACCTAAGATTGAGGCACTGGACTATATTTTTCCATTGCTTATGCTTAATTTTGGATCAGCCTATAAATAGCCTTAACATGAAGCACACCACATGTGGCCTCTCAGTTTCCCAGAAATACTTTCTACCTCATTGGTTATGGCTTGGGTGAAATAATTATTCATGTCCATTGAGTTTAGATCTGGTGTCTTAAACATTTGAGCTTAAAGGGGATTTGTATATTACTCACCAAAGTCATTATCAGCTCTCTGGAACTATAGCCATTAAGGAGGCAAGAGTATCTAAATATATTACTAGTTTGCTGTTTTTCAGAAAAGTTTTGAAATAAAACTGCATGAAAGTCCTATTTTTTTTTAAATGAAAGCTTTTCCTAGATGTTTATGAATTAGTGATTCCCACCAAGGGAGGCGAGGGCAAGGGAACTTTTTGCTCACTTGATGTCGCTGGGACCTGTGGGCAGGTCAATTGCAAACGCACAGCCAATGCTACAGACAGCGTGCCTGTCAGAATACAGTGGGTTCTAGACTTCTACAGTTGTAACCAGCTCCTCCAGAGTCTGGAGACAGATGACATGGGTGTGCACCCATACAAACATTGCTCTGTTTGGGTTTGACATGTATTTGACATGAGGAAATTTTCCATTTCAAGGAAAGAAAGGGGCAGGGAAGTGGTTTTTTTTTTTTTCCTTTCCAGGAAGTACTGGTAAGACCTGAAAATGATGCGCTAGCATGTGGAACAAATTCTGCTGTTAGCAATGGAAATGAGACAGTCACAGCCCCCTCAGCCCAGGCTATTTGCAAGGCTCCAAGTGGGGAAAGCTATTCATAGGAAACAGCTATTGTGTGACTTGTGGAATTCAAACAGATGTCCTAGGATGGAGATGTTGGGAAGTCCTAATTGGGCCTTCAGAGTTCATGGGGTTGTTAAGTTCTTATCTGGAGAGAGGCAGGAGTCAGTGCAAAGAAATCTGTGAGAGACTGAATGGCCCACAATGTTAATGCATGAAACACTTCTTTTGAATAGTGAAAAGGGACTCATTGGCACTAGCTTAACTCTACAGTTAAGATTAACTCAGATGTACTCTCTGGAGGGACTCCTTTGACCCATTCCCACGTTTTAAGAAAAGCACACCTGCATTTGATGTCCTGCCACTGTCTCCATGTTCATGGAGAAACATTTGGCGACATTGTGAGAGCCAAATCACCTGAAAATACTGTTAAAATATTCCTTTTCAAATCCAGGATCTAGACGTCTAAGAAATATGATTCTGTGTGCACTTGTCCAAATGCACACTTCAGAGGCTAGCAGACAAAACAGTGAAGCAGGTAGAAGGTTGGGAAGGTGCCAAACACAGGAACATTTTTTAAAATAAAGCAATTCAAAGGCATTTTCAAATAAAACATCATTTAGGTGTCAAAAGCTGGCAAAATGTAACACACATTGCAATTTTCGCAGATGACTAATCTCAGGAAAACTAAGTTGGGGTACAGCTTGATAATAGTGTAGACAGAGAAGGAGAAGCCAGAAGACCGGAGCATGGCATTTACAGAGACAACGCACCTTGCCTCTTGTTAAAGGGCTGCATAAAATAAGGACAATGGATCACTTTCTATGTCTGCAGCTGGCTTGGCTGAAAACAGTTCTGTTGACTGATCCATATTCATGTGCCTTTGGGGAAAATCAAAACTGGAGCCCTCTCACCAAGGCCTCGACACTTTTCTGATCCTTTCTATTGTCCCTCTTAAAAACAGGGCATGGATTTGGTGGTTTGAAAAGTTGGAAATCACTTTCAGTTTCTAGTTCTAGGCCATATTAATATTAATTTACTTCTAGACTTCATTACTACACATTACATAGAGAAAACACCTTTGACCATTTCTTAGTTATTCTTTCATTTTTTCTTTCTTTTGTTTATTTTTGTGTGAGAAAAAAAATCTAGTTTTTATTTTATTTTATTTTTGAGTCTAGGTAAAGTCAAAGCAAGTAGCTAAATTTTAAATTCTACCTGGGGCAGAATGAAGCGGTGGGAGGAAGCTGGAAACTAAGCTACTATTTGTTCATGTTAGGTAAAGGTGAGTGCCTTCTCCATAGGAACCTACAGCAAACAAGAGCACTAGAAGCGAAAGTAAGCTGACTGGCATTTATGAGCGACTTTGATTACAAAGTTGTCTCTGTTGGAGAGAACACAGCCTTGGACCCACATGAAATGAGCCCTTGCCTTATCTCAATCCGCTAAAGACCTGGGCCTTTGGAACAGAGGTGCTTCCTCCCTACCCTGTCATTACATATGGCAATCCCATCCCTGGAGAATTTCAGGAGTGATATTGCTAAGCAACAGAATGGCTCTCTATCCCCCAGAGCAAATCTGCGGCTTCAAATCAGAGTCACTTGCATTCAGGGAGATGGTATCCGACATTTCTGTGCAGTGTCTGTTTCAAGTGTGGGGAGTGACAGAGCAAGTCCAAACAATATCCAGAAGTTAGGATGCATTTCAAATGCTGCAAAGGACTGTCTGCCCAACATTATTACTAAAACAAAGTTGTCTGTGCCCATAGATGTCAACCTTGTCAGCAAGGGCTATGTCATTTTCTCTTAATGCACATGTAGCTGAATGAAGACTCTGGCTGTTCTTATGAAATATTCTCTGGACATATCCTACTTTTAGAAGCTGGTACAAACATTAGAATCAGAATGAATCTTCTGTTTATTACCTTGAGACCCTGGAAGAGAGTAAGAACTGATAAGTAGATATGGATTATAGAATATTCTAGAGTGCTGGCAAACAGTAGAAGAAAAGGGAATTGAAATTTTGGTGGAATGACTAGCAGAGGTACTTCATCCATGTTCAGTGACTGTGATTTTAAATAAAAATTTAAAAGAGCATTTGTAGGAACAAAGAAAACTCCACACAATCCAATCCAAAGCACATTTGTTTGTGTCTTAGTCTGTTTTTGTTAATTTGGGGATATTGTCTTAGACAGTAGGACTCCTTTAAGTATAGTTGTTTTATAATGAATACTCTCTTCTCTCATAGGACAAGTTCTCTGGATGTCAGCTGAGTTACTAAGGTAACTCTATTGGTCAAAAGGCAAACCTTTGTAGAATCCCAAGGTCCTTGGAAGCATCCATCTCTCCTCATCTTCCTTCCTTTCTTCTTTTTTTTTAATTTTTGGCGTGTGTGTCTCCACCGAACATTCAAAACTGTTTCTTCAAAGGGTTTTGCAAAAACTCAGACTGTTTTCTAAAGCAGAAACACTGGCGTCCACGGCGGAAGCAATGGGCAGTGTGCGAACCAACCGCTACAGCATCGTCTCTTCGGAAGAAGATGGCATGAGGTTGGCCACCATGGCAGTGGCCAACGGTTTTGGGAATGGCAAGAGTAAAGTCCACACGCGACAACAGGGCAGGAGCCGCTTTGTGAAGAAAGACGGGCACTGCAATGTTCAGTTCGTCAATGTTGGTGAGAAGGGACAGAGGTACCTGGCAGACATCTTTACCACCTGTGTTGACATTCGTTGGCGATGGATGCTGGTTATCTTCTGCCTAGCGTTTGTGCTCTCCTGGCTGTTCTTTGGCTGCGTGTTTTGGTTGATAGCCCTGCTCCATGGGGATCTGGATGCTTCTAAAGAGAGCAAAGCTTGTGTGTCTGAGGTCAACAGCTTCACAGCTGCCTTCCTCTTCTCCATTGAGACCCAGACAACCATCGGCTATGGTTTCCGGTGTGTGACAGATGAGTGCCCAATTGCTGTTTTCATGGTGGTATTCCAGTCAATCGTGGGCTGCATCATTGATGCCTTCATCATTGGTGCAGTCATGGCAAAGATGGCAAAGCCAAAGAAGAGAAACGAGACTCTTGTTTTCAGTCACAATGCTGTGATTGCCATGAGGGACGGCAAGCTATGCTTAATGTGGAGGGTGGGCAATCTTCGCAAAAGCCACCTTGTGGAAGCTCATGTGCGGGCACAGCTACTCAAATCCAGAATCACTTCAGAAGGGGAGTATATCCCCTTGGACCAGATAGATATCAATGTTGGTTTTGATAGCGGAATTGACCGCATATTTCTAGTGTCCCCTATCACTATTGTCCACGAAATAGATGAAGACAGCCCTTTGTATGACTTGAGTAAGCAGGATATTGACAATGCAGACTTTGAAATTGTTGTCATACTGGAAGGCATGGTGGAGGCCACCGCCATGACAACACAATGCCGGAGTTCATATCTGGCCAACGAAATTCTCTGGGGTCACCGATATGAACCCGTGCTCTTTGAAGAGAAACACTACTACAAAGTGGACTATTCAAGATTCCATAAGACTTATGAGGTACCTAACACTCCCCTTTGTAGTGCTAGAGACTTAGCAGAGAAGAAATACATCCTCTCCAATGCGAATTCATTTTGCTATGAAAATGAAGTTGCCCTCACAAGCAAAGAGGAAGAGGACAGTGAAAATGGAGTCCCAGAGAGCACCAGTACAGACTCACCTCCTGGCATAGATCTTCATAACCAGGCAAGCGTACCTCTAGAGCCCAGGCCCTTAAGACGAGAATCGGAGATATGACTGGCGGATTCCATCTTTGGAATATTTACGTCGCTACACAGTCTGTTGTTGGTCAGAGGTCCGAGACAGTTATACAGACCATGGTACTGGTCGAGAGGTGGGTGAAGGCGAGTAGCCACAAGAGACTAAGGCTAGGACAAAGGTTTCAAGGAAAGGCTGTAAGCTGGATGATAACTGACGGGAAGCTCCTTGCAGGCCTCCGAGTGGCCCAATGGCACATATCTGTTGTAGAAAAAGTTGTGGGGTTTTAAATGTATTGTTTTGTGTTTTTACAAAACTTGAATATGCAGGCAAGCCTCAGTTTGGGTGTTTAGCTTACCTGGAATGCTTCTCTTTAGGGGAACAAGAATGATTTTAATGGCATAACACAGGCAAGACTCTGCCTTAATTTTTGAAAAGCTGCTAACTACATGAACACAAAGTGTATTTTTGTTGCAGTGTAGGTTATCTTTTACATAATTTTAAAAAGTCAGTGTTGAACATTGTTGAAGGCGCACAGTGTGCTTCAAAGTGTCAAGTATTTGGCTATTAACTGCCAAAATGAGAGAGCCTGATTTTCTGAGGCCAGTAATTTTTTTTTTTGCTAAAATTGATCTCTGTCTCTCTCTCTCTTTTCTTGTTATGTAAGGGCATTATGTAACCCTAGCCAAATGGTAGCCTCTGGGTTTTATTCTTTTCCTTTCCACTACACTAATAGGTTATCTCCATTTTTCAGTTAGACTACCTAAAATAAATACCAAAGAGAATGCACATCTTTTTGCACAGTGGAGTTTATATTAAAAAGGAAGCAAAGCCCCATGGATTTTCTGGGAAATCCAGAGACCCTAACTTTGAACCTCAGCAAGATGTTGAACAGCCTGCCTGTTCATTCTGCACCTTAGTCTGAAATAGAGAAACGAAGTCGATAAATGTGTGTTTTCAATTATGTTCTTTTGTGCATCCTTCTTATTTGAAGGTGAAGGGAAAGGGGGCATGGGTCACACCTATATACACACTATCCCAGTGTCTTTTTTCCCTGATAGGTAGAGTTGATCAGGCTAATGTCTTCAAAGGAGGGAAAAAGAGATACTCAACTCAGAATGTTCTGAGCTTTTCTCTTTCTGCACATTCCAAGGTTTATTCCATAACATCAGATCTTGCTTGAACTTGGTAGGTAACCTGGCATCTACAAACAGAGCCATCCAGCATGGAAGATTGATTTGAAAATTTGCAACTGAATCATGGCTTTGATGGTCAGGACATTTCTACCTTGGTGTCGCATTAGGAACCATATCTGGCCTCCTGGCTTGTCCTTGTCCTTCTGAGGTATCTGCAGAGAGACAACACGGGCTGAATACGCCAAAGCAGGGGATTTCCGTGTGTGTGTGTGTGTGTGTGTGTGTGTGTGTGTCTTACTTCAAAGCAAAAATCTACTTTACAAAGGAGAAGGAAGCTGCCCTTTTAATGGCAGAAGCAGATAGGAGAGAATGTCTCAGTATTTTAGGGTCTTAGTGAGCCATGCAAACACAACACAATTACAAGCTAATGAGTTAAGAGTCTAACGGGTTATTTCTCTCTGTGTACACACTCATGACTATTATGAGCTGGCCATTGTCTCTTGTAAAGTCCTGATGCAGGTTACCAAGGACACATTATTTTCTAGAATCCTCTTCTGCCTTGTCACCTGCCTTGATGAAAACACCTCTCCCCACCCCGACTCCAGCCCAGTAATGAAATTCTCCCTGCTTTCTTTCTTTCGGTTTGAAAGTCCCCTGCTTGTGGATCCCAGGGTTGCTGATTTTGCCTTTTAGTCTGGAGTCTGAAAATCAACTCTCAAATGGTATTATATCCTAATATGCCATTAAAAATCAGCTTGTTCTTGAATCATGTATTTTATTTCAGTCAAGGTCTGTGCCGGTCTGTGGCTTGTGAGCAGCCGTATCTGAACGCAGGGCCTGTAAAATGATGACAGCTTCGGCTGTTGTCAACTGTCCTAAGTCCAACGGGTAGGAAACTGTGGGCGTTATTCTCACGGAAACCAAGAGGGCAGCGTTGAGAAAGGATTCGCCATTGTACGTCTGTGTTTAAAGGCAGGGTTAGGAAGTTGCTTGAAGAGTGGGAGAAGTCGGCTGAAGACAAAAGGGATTGGCTTTTGACAGTGGGAGGCCAAGTGAAGGGCTTCAGGGGCTGCTCTTAAGGAGATTTGCAGAGGAAAATTATCAAACCAAAGAGTATTCAGTGGACTGTAAATCAAATGAAGATGCAGTGGAGAACGGGGGTGACCACCTGGAGGTCCCTCCAGACACACAGTGCTACCATTAAAAAGACTTGAGTTATTTGAAAAGGGGTGGGTACAGGGACAAGAAAAGAGGGAGGGGAGTCTTTCAACTTATTTTTTAAAAAGAGGAAAGCATCTAAAATTTCTGGTGCATAGGTTTGTTTTTTGTTTGTTTTTTTTTTCAAGAAACTTTTGCAGAAGCTACATTTTTAAAGTGTACATTTTATAAAGTTTATCAGATATTTTCATATTTAAAGCCAAATGTAAATAGAAATCTGTAAAGGAAAAAAAATACCATAGGAGGTATAATTACAGCAGTGATTCTGAGAGCTAGCACCTGATATGCTACCGGTTAGCATGGTTTTAGCGAATATTACCAGCCTTTGGAGGTTCGTTTTGGTATGTTCTTCTGTTATTTATTTCAGCATGGACTGTTCCTTTCAAGAGCTTTTTGTAGTTATTAGCATTTTAATAGTTACGAGCTTTAAATGGCTTTCTGTTTTGTTTTTGCCAAGAGCCAAGACATAGGTAATACACGGCATTTCTCCCTGCATTTTTACCTTCAGAATATCTGTCTTTATTGACTGGGCCTCCGGAACTAGTGCACACACCTGCCACTAGTATGCAGATGGAGAGACACACCTTGAACATCTGGGGTTCATTCCCAGATGCCCATTGCTTCTCTGCTGCGAGCAAATCCCTCTAGGATGTATTCCCTTTTAAAGAATGTATGCCCATATCTGGATGGGCATTATATATTTTTTTGGAGGGGGGAGGCATAGATTCCTGGTTATTCTATTTTTAAATAAAAGGTAGACAAAGTGAATTCTATTTTGATTATCGAGAAAGGAATAGTTTTCTATCCCTCTAAGAGTATACTTGAATCAGACATTTTTAGAATGTCGTAGAGCACTGTAGTCATTTCCAAATCCCTAGAGAAAGTTTCTTTACTCCGTTCTTGTTCTGTTAACGCGTTATTCGTTGTCTTTCACTTTCTCTCTCCCTCAGTCTTGCTGTATGTCTGATGACCTTGGTCCCCCTTGCAGACAATGAATGTCAGCTCTTAGCCTATAATCACTCACCCCCTAAAAGCAAATGGCTCATCCTAAGGGGTGGCTTAAGCTCCCCATCACTCTGTTTAATGATGTTAAGGTGGAAAGTATAAAAAGGTTGCATTAGTGCGTTCCCTCCCACAGCCTTCAGTAAACTAGAGTTTCTTTCCTAGGAATATTAGGTTTCGGCTCTGGGCTCTGGCGAGTTGAACAATCCTAGCCTTTGACAATCATGATAGTTATTATTTTCCCATTTGCCATCTTTTTGTATCTAAAGTCTTCCTATTGTACTGCACAAACCATGGGTTGTACATATTTTTTATATATTATGTCTTATTTTATTATTTCTAAATAAAAATTAAAAATGAAAATGAATTTGTGGAATTTTCATTGGATTTCTTGTATGATTGCTGTAGGGACATTAAAATCATTATTCTCAGACAATGAAACATAAACTCTGGTTATTTGAATGGATAGATCTATAGAAATGGCCTGAACACACAGGTGCAAGGGACTGGCAGATTAATTTAATCCAAGTTAGAGGAAATCAAGCTTGTAGTTTGGTTTGGGACAGAATAGCTTAGAGGATAGAAAAAAGGAAAACAAAAACAAAACTAAAAAAAAAATGGTTTGTATTTTGATTACTAGCTTGCAGTAATTACATTTTGTTGACCCTTGACTATATAGATTCCGCCTTGTATATTATTTATCCTTTGCTTTCTTTCTTCCTTTTTTTTTAAATCTTATGACAGTATCTCATGTAGCTCAGAATGGCCTCTGAATTAGATATGTAGCCAAGGATGACCTTGAATTTCTGATTTTCCTGTATCTACCTTCAGTGATGAGATTCCAGGCATGAGTCACCATACCTAGTTTATTTGGTGCCGAGGAGAGAATGTTGGGGTCTTTGTGCATGGTAGACAAACACTCTGATAACTGGGCTACATTCCTACTATATTTCATCTCGCCCACAAAACAAAATCAAGATACTACAAAGGCAGATGTGGCAACCACTGGGAGAACATACTTTGACTTCCTGGTCCGGAAGCCTTTTGTTTTAAGTCAGCAATATACCTTTATAGTCCTAAAGCAGTGTAGTCACAGACAACAGGAGCAAAAGTGAGCCAAAGTGTTGGAGCAAAAAACCTGAGTTACAAGTACAAGAAGTGGGTCATATTTGGTTGGTTGCCTATGATTTTTCAAATCTATGATAAACAAAGACAGTGAGGATGATTTTTAAAGCTAAGAAATCACTGAGATAAGATTTGAATTCGTTTGATCTGCTTCTACTATGTGAACTATTATTTCAGAACACAGCACTGCCAGCTCCAGGTGGTCTCTGAGAAAAAGGGTCATTTCTTCTATCAAGTCACCAATTTTTCCAAAGCTGGAGACTGAAGGGACCCTGCTGTTCCTAAATATGTTCTTCTTGCTATTTCTTTTACTCAGAGAACCGTTTCAAATGTGGTTCCAACTTCTTGGCAACTATTAAATAATTTCATCTTAATGGCAAAACTCTGTGGCTCCTGTTCGATCATGACTTGAGAAATGAAGTGATCAAGGCCTGGAGAAGCACTTTACAGGACATTTTAGCCAGAAGGTCAAGGAAGAATGAGGAGATGCTCAAATGCTCAAACAGCAGAGGTGCTTACTGGAGGCTGAGACTACTCCTCCTTTATGATCTGGACAGCCAGGGCTGAGGGGTCACTTAGAAAAGGTAGAATCATTTGCATGTGTAAATGCTAATTTTGTGACCTGTATACATTGCAAGCTTCAGAGGCATTTCAGTTCACTTCAAATAGCTCAGGTCTGTCTCTAGGCAAAACCACCAAGCTCTGCCGCTTACCAAACTGCAGGTACCCAACCCACTTCATTCACTTTTGCTTTCTCCATGCTGTGGGCAGCAGGAAGGTAACAAAACACTCCTGTGGTTCAGAGGGGAAAGAAGATCATGGTATGATCTACCTCTGTTTCTATTCATTCATTCATTTGTTTTTATGTGCACACATAAATGTATATCTTTGTATGTATTCAGATGTTAAACATAATAATGCCCATAAATAAACTTCCAAGTTGAATTTCAGAAAAGTTTTGTTGATCAGATGAGAGTTGGAGTGGCACACACTCAAGTCTCCCAAGCTGTAGGCTTTGTAGGCCACAGTTCCTTGGATAATAGTTGTGAAGAAGGAAATGTATTTAATTCTAGAAGATTTCACTTTAGCGCTATAGCAATTGATGAAATCAAATGGATTTGTTTTTGTAAAGCTAAACACACCTGCACATACAGAGGCTAACACCACACCCACACATAGAGTCCATGATGCAGATGGTTTGAGATCTCTCTAATGCTTTTCTCACATGGCCCCTGTTAAGATCATGGTCCCAGGAATCAAAACCCTGTCTGAGGTTTCTCCTTAAAGACTTCTTCAAAAGTAACTTACACCATTTAAAACAAAGATGGGCTAAAACTATCAGAGTATTTAGCTCAGAAATAAGGTAGCAGGATCGCAAGGTGCTGGTCTTTCAGTGCTAAGTGGGGAATATTCAGTGAAGACTGGGAGGGGGCAGTTATACTATTTAGAAGCTGGAGAAGTAGGATGACTGGTGAGGAAGGGGGACAGTTAGGGAGAACGTGAAAGGGAGGAGATTAAGCTAGGTGAGCCAGCTCCAGCACGGGAGAGTTACCAAATCTCAAGGATAATAATGATGAATAATTATACATAAGTGGCTCTCTCCAAGTAACGAAAATGTGTAGCCTTGGGGATATTCATTGTTTGGAGGAATGATTTTCTTAAATTATAATTCTCTCTCTGGTTTTAAATAATGATATATATTATTTAACATCTCCTTGGGTTACTGAAGCTAATATGGGCCTTTCTTCATGGTGGCATCTAAATTTTAACCTGTCTTATTTATTGTGAAACCACAACCCTGAGCTTTTGTTCCCTGATAGATGTCACCTGATAGATGTCACCGAGCACAATTCAGGCTTTCCTTCTGATCTTTGGTATCAATGAAAGCAGATGAATGCACCATGATGTGCAGGCCCTGTATTGTCATGTCACAGATGCTGTCATAAACTCCTTTGCCTATCACGTAGGCTATAGGCGATCGAAAACTGCTGTCAGATTAGCAGCAACTCCACACAAGCCAAGAGATCCAGGTCAAACAAGAAAGATCTGGTTCCAACGAGTAGTTTGTGGTAATTCTACCTATCTTCAGAAATCAGTTTCCTCTCCTTTCCCATCCCTGTTCACCATCACCCCTGCCTCCATTTCTTCCTTTATGGCACTGGAGACTTGTTAATAATAGGTGAGCAGCAAACCACTGAACTAAAATCCATCCCTGCTTATCATTTTACTTTTGAGACAGGATTTTACTAAGTTGTCCAGACTGGCCTTGAATTTATACTCTTTCTCTTTCAATCTTGAGAGTAGCTGGAATTGCAGACTCATGCAAGAAGACTTGGGAATCGAAGCTACTTTTTTATTTCACGTTTGAGCTTCTATTCTGAGATCTTGAAGCTGTTCAGAAGTTTGACTTCTAGAAAGCTCTATCCAACCCAGCCAAAAGGAGGAGTGATTGTATAGTTCTGGGTATTTAAAGCTTTTTATGTTATATTTGACTTCAATAGGTTACCATTTGGGAAGTGGCCAGTATGGCTATTCTCCTTGCCTTAGGAAACATAGTTGGACTTAGAAAAAAGTATACATATGACAGTAAGTAATAATTACTCAGAAATTACTATCTATTGAGTCTTATGAATATAGAGCAACAGCTCTTACCGTACATATTTAAAAACATTCACTTGAAAGTGAAGGGATTTCTAAAGGTTATCACATCATGGATTTTAGTATTTATGCAATGAGTGTTAATTAAAAAAAACCTGCCTGTTAAATTTTACTATTTTGTTAAAAAAAATTAAGAACCTGGCTGAAATGACAAAAGTGGAAAGGGTAAGTTGACAACTGTGGGCAAAAGCATGAGGACATGAGTTCTAATCCCCAGAACCCACAGAGAAAACTAACACAAATTCCTGGAATCACAGGATGCCTGCAGAGATGTGTGAGGCAAAGAACTGAGAATCCCTGGACATTTTCGGGTGGACCAGTCTTGTTTACACAGTGCTTTTGGAGCCAACAAGACAGGCACTGTTTCAAACAAGATGGAGGGTGAGGACCAACACTCAAGCTTGGCCTCTGACCTTGACACATACATGGTGGCATGTCAGTACCTACATCATACACATGAATGAGTACACACATACATGGTGGCATGTCAGTACCTACATCATACACATGAATGAGTACACACATACACACATTGTGTAAAAATGTTTTTAAGTTGACAAATACCATTTTTTTTGTAATGCTCAACCTAAATTGTTCATGCTCAGACCACAAGTGGGTTTCTGAAGGATTGTGTTCATACAGATATAGTCTTATTTATTTTTTCCATTCTATTGTCAGTTCAGATCTGAGATTCTGCTGTGACCACCTCTGTCCCTTGTCTCCAAAGGGAGGGGCAATTGACCTGCCTTGAGTAAACACTTGTGTCCATGTTTGCATAACAAAAAATCAGTTCTCCCATTTTATAAACTTTGTTTGCCTTTGGTTTTTCACATTGTTTTCTAAGACTGTTCCTTATCTGAAGCCCCAAGTAATCTTTTTTAATGCGATACATAAGCAAAGAGGATCACACTAAATAGCATGTAGGAGTTTATTTTAGAATACATAGTTAGCTCCATCAGAAAGCTACTTATAAAAGCACATTGTTTACTAATAGAGCCATTTCGGGCAAGTTCATACACATCCTGAGCAACACACTCTTGGCAAAGCACTCTCAGATGACACCCATTTGTAGCCAGCAAGGTAAGGTTGAATAAACATGTCAGAGGTTTCCTTCAGTCCTTGTGTACCTTTTTGCTGGTGGCCATGAGATCACCAAGTACTACTTTCTGCCTCTTCCAGAATCAGCTAAAAGTTGGAACCAGCATCACTTGAGTACCCTCACAGTCAATGAGGCTGTTAAATAAGATGCCCCCGAGTTGCCATAGAAACTGGAAACAGCATCGAAGTACCTTTTCCTGCATACTCTTTAATTTCATCTGAGTGACTATGTTCAAGAACCAAAAATAAAAAGTGCACAAAGATGTAATTATATAAAAAGCTGTGTTGAATTATAAATACAGTATGTACTTTTGCCTCTGTCTACAGCTCACTTGCTTCTTCCTCCTATTTGAAGTCATTTGAACTACTCAAGGGAGAATATCCATTTTTCTATTTAAATTAAGTGAGGTGCAGATTTGCCAAGATAAGAAAGCTAGGCTTTCTTCTTCATTCCCAACTTTGGCTAGCTCACACTTGACATTTGCTGGTAGAGTTTTGTAAATAGGGTTCCTTTACGGTGATTGTTCTTGTTGGGCCATGCAGGTTTAACTGCAGCTCCTGAAACTGCTCTTCCTTAGACATTCATGGGTATCTAGATGTCTAGAACATTCTGTAGGTTTATGAAGATTTTTATGTTGGCTAATAAAAAGCAGACAGCAGAATGCCAAGAAAGCTATTAGTAGAGAAGGCCAACAGAATCTTTTTCTTTTAAAAGTCTTGTTGCTACTTGTAATAGACAGGTCATTTCACAATGAGGGGGGTACCATAAGGACCTTACTAGTGGCTCCTTTGGAGGACATGTTCAGATTGCATAGGTATGTTTTTTAATTGGGCTGCTGGATTAAAATTTTTGATAGGGAAATAATGAACACCCCCTCTTCCTGGTGAGTCAAGGCAGTCCTGGGCCTGCTCCTTGGCAAGCTTTGAAAGGTGATTGTACCCAGGTAGTGGCTTCCTGCTAGTGATTTGCATGAGGTTGTGTGCACCATAGGATTTTCTCAAGAGGAAAATGCAAAAGGGACAGGGCGTGTCTGCTGAGGCAGGGCACAGCTGATTTGTTGTCTGTAGGTCTGTCTCCTGGGAGCTCTTGATTTAAGAAGACTATATGATCAGGGCAGGGCACTGGGTCTCCCTACAAGGCAAACTGGTCCTTTACATGAAGAAATATGAAAGGATTTTTCTCTTTAGGACAGCTGGCAACCTGCAAGTAAAAAACGCTTCTGGTTTATCTAGTGCCACTTGGAAAGCCAGACTGACTCGGTTGCTTAAATACCTATTGAAATCAGGTATCTGCTTGCCAAAAGGAAAAACATCTTTGACTGTCTATGGTTGAAAATTTTTACTTAGTGAATATATAATTTCCAGACCTTTGTATCCAGGGCTACCAAACAAATACAGAACGAAATTTATTTAAGTGCAGCTTAGAATATGAGAAGGGTGCTCTATGTTCTGTCTTTCTCTAAATCTGGGCAGGCTAGTGTTTGGGTGGGGAGATCTTGATTTATGTTGTCTTTGTTGTTCTTTTAGGATTTTTCTACCACTTATTAGTTAATATTGAGTACTTGGTTCCTCTTTGGACTTTACGAAAATAGTAGCATCATCTAGCCTTGCACAATATCAACTGTGTTGAACCCTCATATGGGGGATGGGAGCAGACTTCTCATCACACTCTCCTTTGTGAACATCAAACTGGTCACACTGCTTTAAGAGTTTCTTTCCCTTCTCTCCTCTCACTATGTACCCAATCAGGTGACTTTTCTTATCTACAGACTCCACTGCACATGATGATTGAAACAAAGGGCCTTATGGATAAGAAGAGTCTCATTAAAACTGGCGAGCTTCTCAGGTGCAGGGGCGTCAATGTGCTTTACGCTCTAGCTGCACCAAGATGCACAAATGAGAAAAACTTTATCACCACTGAGGTTTCACTTCAGTGTCTCTGGTTTGAAGTCTGAATCCGGGTCACATTAAGGCAGCTGAGGCAATCTTGAGTGTTAGATACACATACTAGACATACATAGAGCGATGAACACAGGGCAGAGGACACACACATGAACTCTGCTTGGTCTAAGTTGTCTCTCTATGAATTGTCTGCACTGCTTGGGATCGGAGCTATGAGTTGGCAGCTGAATCAACTGTGATGTTAGCAAACAAAGAGCATCTTGCTTCCAACTAAAGTGTGGATCTGATGCCACCAATGGAGTCACATACAGTGAGTGCATAAGAAGGACTCCCTTCCCCTGAGCAATGTGTGAACCATCCACGGCAGGGCCTCTTCCCTCAGATCTGTCCTGGGTCAAATGGTTTCAACACTTGTTCCTCTCGTGATAAAAACACATATTACTTATACAAATAGATATGTACAGTACATTTGAAAATGTCTGAAAATTAATGTTTCCCTTGCTTCCTTTAAAATAATCTTTATTTATTTATCATTTATGTATGTATTATGTATGCAAGCTGATGTCTCACACAGCTCAGAATGGCCTTGAATTCTATATGAAGCAGAGGATCATTTTAAACTCCAGATCCTCCTCCTTCTGCTTCATGTATGCTGGGATTCCAGGCATGAAGACACAGTGCTGGGGACTGGCATGGGAGGTCCTTCTGTCTATGTGTTGCTTTTATTGGTTAATGAATAAAAAAACTGCCTTGGCCTGTTGATAGGGCAGAACTTTGGTAGGCGGGGCGGGGGGGACTGGACTGAATGCTAAGAGAAGGAGGCAGAGTTAGAGAGAAGCCATGGAGTCACTGGAGACAGACGCTGGGAATTTTACCCAGTAAGCCACCGCCACATGGCTACATACAGATGAATATAAATGGGTTAAATTAATATAAGAGTTAGCCAATAAGAAGCTAGAGCTAATGGGCCAAACAGTGATTTAATTAATACGGTCTCTGTGTGATTATTTTGGTTCTAAGCTAGCCAGGCAGCCGGGAAGAACAAGCAGTCTCCCTCCAACAGGGGACTGAACCCAGGACTCTGCACGCTAAGCAAGCACTCTACCAGCTGACCTATGCGTCTCCCCTTTAGTCTCTTGGTCTATGTGTAACGTTTTGGAAGCTAACTATCCTTTTAAAGTATACTTCACACACATTCATGCATAGGTACTCTTTCGTGACTTTTATACAGGTATATGCTCCTTTTATAGTCATCGTAACCAGCACATGTGCATTGAGTCCCACAATTAAAGAACCCCCTAGTTCAGAAAACCTTTCATCCCCAAACCACATCTGGCTCCAGAAAATCATGAGGTAATTTCATTCATTTTAATTTGAGAATTTCATACAAAAGTACTGTGTTTTCATCATTTCCACCCCTCCCTCTCTCCTACAGCCCTTCCCACGTCCTTCCCTGCCTCTAAAGTTCATGAGGTCCTTTTTGGTAATTACGATTGCTACACACATGTACAACCTATTGAGTCCATCTAGTGATATTTGAAATGGGAAATTAACTTTGCCTTTTCTGGAGATCCATTGCTTTTCCTTTCAGAAGCTCCCAGTACCTCTGCTTAGGTGCATTCTGTCTTGATTCCACCCTGTAACTCTTAGAAGAAATTTTCTCTGATTTTCAAGATCTTGGAAACTGCATAGCTAAGGTACTGCTTTCCTACCCCCATTTCCTCTAACCTCAGGCCTCCCAGCTCAGCCACTTTAATCACTATTTTTGCCCAATTTTTAATGACTAGCCTTGGAGAAAAATATATCAATATGATCATATGCTATGGAGTATCATATTCACACAATTATTTGTATATATATAATGACACATATATAATGGTGTGTAATTTAGCATACATTTTCTTTTAAGGAATTCATCACTTCTGAGAAAAATTTCATAAGCACCCCTTACAGGCTTTATGAAACAGATTTGTTTTCTCTCCATCCTTTATTTGTGTTTAAAATGTATATTATTTTTCATCATTAGGTATTATTTTTCTCCAAACTCATCTTCTGTAAAGATGTGCTTGAAAATAAGTTGCCTTTGACAGGTTATTTCAGCAATCTGAGTATTGGTTGGATTGTCTGGGAGCAGGGATGAAGGTGATAATATTTGTGAAAGTGTTTTGTAAGTTATGCAATGGGCTTGGTGGGTAAAGTGCTTGCTGTGCCAGCAGGAAGACCTGAGTTCAGATCCTCAGTACTCAGGTAAAACCTGGTTGGTTGTGGCATTCTCCCTATTTCAGGCCACAGAAGCAAATATGATGGAATCCAGGAACAAGCTGCCTATTTGGACCAGCTGAATAGGTGGACTAAAGTTCAAATGAGAGACTGTGCTTCAACATAAAACATGGAAAGTGATGAAAGAAGACAGCTGACATCAATGTTTGACCTCCATGTGCATGTACACACACACACACACACACACACACACACACACACACACACACACATACACACAGGCAAATGAGCATCTATGTAAGTAGACACCACACATACCTGTACGCAGAGACTGCTCATTCGTTTCCCAGGAGCCCAAACACGAAATAATCACGCAGAAACTATATTAATTGGAGCATTGCTTGGCCTATTAACTTAGGCTTCTTATTACCGAACTCTTACATCTCAAATTAACCCTTTTCTATTATTCTGTGTATCACCATAAGGCGGTGGCTTACGGGGTAAAGTTCCAGTGCCTGTCTCCTCCAGCAGCTACATGGTGTCCCTTGGACTCTGCCTACTTTCTCTCTGTATCTCTGTTTGGATTTCTCACCTGCTTTTACTCTACTAAGCCATTGGCCAAAACAGCTTCTTTAATAACCCATGGTAATAAAACATACTCATAGCATACAAAGGGGAATCCCACATCACATACCTACATGTAAAATTATATACTGTTATGTATATATTATTTAAATATATACAGAAGCATTTTTTTACTTTCTCTATTATTCTTTTCCTCAACTTCCAGATACTGGAACTGGAAAAACCCATTCTTTCTTTGCAAAACATTTTCCTAGCACAAGGTACCTAGAGCTGTGATAGCTATTGCATTTTCAAAGGTGCTCTTTGCAAAGAGCTTGCATCTGAGTTAGGGAGAAGGAGAAAAGCAATTATAGTAATCTAAATTTAGATTTCTATATTTGTGCTCTGACCTTAGCAATTAAGCCGAAGGCCTCCAATGAAGTGTCTGTGAAGACATAAGCTAAGCATTCTTCCACACAGTTGCTGAAACACTCTACAGCTTTGCCTGTCGTGTTTGGCTGAATGTTAAGTGGAGCTTTTTCTTTCTTACATTTTCCTTTTCCTACTTGTGTCTCCAGGATTGCAGCTTATGCACCTGGATTCTGGCACTTTATGAAGGGAAGGCGTTGTTCTTGGCAAAACGCTCAGTAACAAGCCTATCAGATTACGGAGTGGATTTCCTTTATCTTGGGGCATTGGACTCTACTCAGGGAGCAGGAAGGCTAGGATTTCATGTCTTGTTTGGACATGCTACTTGCTCCTTCTTCTCGTCCTTTTGGAAAGAAGAGTGTAGTCTCTTGGCACACATTCTACTAGAATAAATGTCCATATAAGAAATATATCTGGAGCACAAGATGCCTTTTGCTGAACAAACATGACCTTATTGCTCAAAATCAGTTACTTCGCAAGAACAAGAGGCTGGTCCTTCCTAGAACTTGTGTGTAAGCACTGTCCCTGAAATGTGGCAGGGTTGGGCAGCATATTTATCAAGGCAAGTTGTATAAGATTGTGTCTTTTCCTGAATTATGCCCAAGAGGGTATTTTTCTTCATCAGACTCAGAGATTCTATTATATCACTTGCTATGAGACTTTTATTTCAGTGTGCATTGCTGCATTTTTTAGGGTCAGTCTTTATCATATTATACTGTTGTGGAAAACCTGCTAAGAATGAAACATTTATTTTTCTTTTGACAGACTTTTTTTGCAAGGAAAATGTTATTCTTGGCAAAGAGTTATGAAAAGAGTTTCTTCCCATTATTGTACATAAGGCAGGCAGAAATACAGACAGACAGACACAGAGAAAGAGAGAGAGTCAGACAGACCAACAGAGACAGAAAGACAGTGATTAGATAGATAGATAGATAGATAGATAGATAGATAGATAGATAGATAGATAGATTAATGGATGGATGGATGGATGGATATACAGACAGACAGCTAGATCGATAGGTGAATAGACGGATAGATAGGTAAATAGATAGATGTAGATAGATGTATGTCTGTATGGGTGAATTTATGGATGGATAGAAGGATAGGTGGATAGATGGATAGAGAGACAGATAGATGGATTGATAGATGGAAAGCCTGCCTTCCATGAGCATTTCCACAGCCTCCCTCTGAGAATATCTCTTGCGACATTGATAAATCCAAAGGAACACAGTCAGTCCTAAAACTATACGGATGTCATGACTTGAGGCATTCATTTTTATTTCTTTATCATGGCTTATCTGTATTCACATGAACTGAAAAAGTAACAATATAGGATTGGGGATGAGTTGCATTTGCCCTTCTCCTTTGCAACTTGCAAACACTATAGCAATTAAAGCAAATTAAAAATGTTTTTACTACATCAAGACAGGAATTCACAGTTTAATCCCCAGTTCCTGTCTTGTTGTTGTTAATTTGATATTGAGCACAGTTGACTTTTCATGTGCTTTTAAGAGTTCACAACAGTTTAATCTTCACCTGGTGTGGCTGGCCAAAATCACTCTGTTCTTGAACAAATCCCGCAAGCCTCTCAAAGAGCTGGTACCTGAGAGGGCCTGCCATCCTCCAAACACAGACAGCCACCCATGACTGCACATGTACACGTTGGATTGCTTTTATAAGCCCACATGGGGAACAGTGAGTCTATTGCAATGCATTCTAACCATGTGACTTCCTCCAACTGTGACAGACACAGCAGAGGCACTGGCCAGTCTAACATCCCAATGACTTAGAGAAGACAACTGTCACAGCCAGAACCTGGAAACAACCTAAATGTTCCTCTTCCGAAGAATGGATAAGGAAAATGTGGCACATTTACACAATGGAGCAATACACAGCAGAAAAAAAAATAATGACATCTTGAAATTTGCGGGCAAATGGATGGTTCTAGAAAACATCATATTGAGTGAGGTAATCCAGACACAGAAAGACAAATATCATATGTACTATAAGTGGTTTTTAGACATAAAGCAAAGAAAAACCAGCCTATAATTCACAATCCCTGAGAACCAGGTTAGACAACAAAAAGGACCCTAAGAGAGACATACATGGATCTAATCTACATGGGAAGTAGACAAAGACAAGATCTCCTGAGTAAACTGGGACCATGGGGACCATGGGAAAGGGTAGAAGGGGAGGGAAGGGGAAAAGAGGGGAGTAGAGAAAAATATGTAGCTCAATAAAAACAATTTAAAAAAAAAGAAAGTTACAAATGGTTTTCTAAGGTCAGGCTACCTCTGGTTATTGGTTTTGTCTTTGTCTCCTTCCAGAAGGGGTATAGTTTATTGTCTTCCTCATTTCATAAATGAGCATTGCATACATTATTGTTTTTATCAGATAGTGAGAGAAGCCTAAATAAAAATGTTTTCAATATTTATATGGCAACATACAATATTTACACAAGAGGATGTATGCATTTATGAGAGGCATTAAAAAGTGAGTAAATACGTGTTTAAAGCATATACATAATAGTTTGCTTAACTCATGTAATCAAATTTATTCATCTAATAACAGGCTAGCACTTTGCTTCTGTGTCATTTTGTTTGAGATAGAGTATTTGCGTGTGGCTCAGACCGGCCCTGAACTCAAGGTTCTCTTTGCTCAACCTCCTGAGATTACAGGCATACACCACCATACCTGGCATTAAACCAAATTAAATAAACAAAGTTAAAATGAAGATAAAGTGTTTAAGTTTTATTTAATATGACATAATGATGCAAAGAGAAAAGAAAATATTTTTATACCTTTTTTTTAACTTAAGAAAGGCAAGCATGGTAGTACACATTTGTACTCTTGAACTTCCAGTCCTGGATAACGGAGAAGAAGTAGAAGAAGCATGAGTTTAAAGCCAGTCTACACAGAGTTTGAGTTACAAGTCAACCAGTGTTATAAAGAGATAAGGGTGTGGGAGTGGGGGTTGGGAGAAATCTAAGGCATATCTGAATAATAAAATAGATCTATGTTGTTTAAGACAACATTTTATTCTCTGAGACGTGTGACAATATCTCCTAATATTTTATCATTTGTTACATGTTAAGGGTATCAATAAAGCCTCCCACAGTGAAGAGTTATCCAGGGGTTCATTTCCATAACCCTGAAACTGAGAAAATCATTCTAGAATAAAGTTAAATTTTCTCCGCTATTTTTGTAAATGTAAGAACTAAAAGGTTTCATTATGACATTTCCATACATGAATATGCTATAATTTTATCATTCTAATGCTTCTGCTATTATTATTTGTTCCCTATCCCCTAATGTTTCCCCCTTCCTCATCTCTAACAGTCCTGATTCTGTTTTATAGTTTCATACCCATCCTTCTATGTCCTTAGATTTCACATGAGATAAATCTGTTTAATTTATCTTTTTAATGTTGACTTATTTCACTTAACACAATGATCTCAATGTGACTGAAAATGGCATGACTTTTCTCTTTTTTGTCTTCTTTGCTTCATCAATTCATGTACTGGTGAACATATGGTATGATTCATGGTTGTTGAGAATAGTGTAGCAATAAAATGTGTGTGTAGAGGTGTCAGTGGGAAATAAGACAGGGAACGTAACTTAAGGACTTCAGTGTTAGGGTAAGGGAATTACACTGGGAATAGGAGATTGTGCGCAGTCACTGAAGTTTCTTGGATCAAGAGGGTGATAGAGCTCTGTTGCCCTTTAAAAAGATGAAATGTCGAACACATAGTGTTGACTGGAGGAGCAAGAGATGGATACAGAGATAAGTATACCTCTTAACAACCCATGGTGATATTTCTAGTATGGGATAATGAGTACTTGAACTTAGAAAGTATAGGAAGCTATCCCTTCTGGGGCACTGCAGAAAGGAGTGTGTGTAACTTGGTAATTGTTTAGATTAGGAGAAATAATAAGTGTCTGTAAACAGTCACAATATAGATGCCCTGATAAGGAAAAGAGTCAGGAGAGAGGGCTGGTCTAAAACAGGAGAGAACACTCTTAATTTTGAGGTTTGAGCAAGTCTTTTATAGGTGGACACATCAAATTGGATGCTACAAGACAGGTAGAGTCAACTTATCCTTCTGTCTACATTCCTCAACTCTTCCAATTGAATTGACTCCAAGTTACCACCCTCTGCAACACAGTAATCTTCCTCTCCCATAGGGAGGGGAATGAGTGTGGCTCTCTAGCCCTCTAACTCCCAAGGTCAGCTCATCCCATCTCATCCTAGCAGCACAGGCATGCACTAACTATTTAGACTTAGTAAAGGATGCTCATTTCTTAAGATTTACTATCAACTGTGTCAGATTCTTTGTGCAGTTTCCCTGATCCCAGAGCTGCAGCGTTGCATTTGTGTTCTGGGCATGAGTTCCCATTTATGTAAATTCTCCACATGCTGCTACAGATCCACTCAGGTCGACAGCTCAGCACATCCCAACATGTACATTTGAGAGGTTTCCATGAATTACATTCTTTGTTTTAATCCAGCATTGACTCATTCTCATGTATTTACCATCACTCCTGCTGCAACTTGACCTACGGCACTTCGTTAACCTCATTATAGATGCCTTACTTTAGAGGGAGCATGCACTCTGTGCTGTCTCCTCCATGGCATAAGCAGAGTAGAGGGGGCAAGGAAGTAATCACTGTTCACAGCTGATGCGCACAACAACCAGAAATGGGCACTTTGATCTGCTCATGAGACAGAAATCTGAGTAGTTTAATTCCCCCTGAGTTACGCAAGGTACCTTTGCTTCCCTTGTGGAATTTCCTCATATTTCTAGCTCTACTACATCACATAAAGAACGAGTCTGGGAATTCTATATGTTCCAATAATATTCATGTCATGCAATTTGAACTTATTCTATAAAGCAATAGCATTTAATTAAAATACAATTGACAGGGTACAGACCATTGTCCCATAGCATCCACTCCTAATTTTCTCAGAAGGTCTTGTCTGTTTCTTCTTCCCAGGAGGTGTCCATGTGTGTCTGTCTTAGGGTTCTCCTTGTTACCTAGCTTCTCTGGGATCCTGTTAATATCCACTTATGTGTGAGTACATACCATATTTGTCTATCTGAGTCTGGGTTACCTCACTCAGGATGGTTTTTTCTAGATCCATTGATTTCTCCCCATGGGAAGTCTTACCCTTTCTGAAGAGTGGATGGGGAGTGGGGTAGAGAGGTATGTGAGAAAGTGGGACTGGGAATAGCTACATAAAATGAAAAAAGAGTGTATTAAAATAATCTTGATTTTAAAAAAGAGTAAACAAACCTCGCTCTACACCCCATGACCCTTTTCTCAGCTTGTCTCCAAAGTATAATACAACTGTATTTGCATATGCAATCTTGTATCTATGTAGATATAGCCTATGAGTTTTGTTCATGGAGGTAGATTTTGTACCTCATATTTTTAAGTTTATCCTTTTCATTCCCCAGTAGCCAAATACATATCCAAGGAAATGCATGTTTCACCATGAGTCCTGCTTAAGCGACTGCACAAAGTGCTTCCCACAGTGGACTAGGAGAAGGTCTTATCTTTATTTTCTCACCTGTGTATATTCCTCCCCTCTAAAAAAAGTGGCTGCCACAAATATGGATTGTCCAGTGCCATTGGTCTGCCATATGCTTATCTTGAATGTTTATTGCAATGGACAACTATCCTTCACTGGCCCAGGGTCCTGAGCCACTACGTCCTTTTATCACCACTGAGAAATCTGTCTGTGTATATTTGATTGACTTCCAGGTTCTAGATCCTTCTTTTACTACCTCCATTTTTATGTGTGTGTGTGTGTGTGTGTGTGTGTGTGTGTGTGTGTAAAAGGCATGGTTTACATTCCCAGCAGTTCACAAGATTGAACAACACTTGCTTCGGAAGGAGAAGGGAACATAGTGGAAAACTTGAGTACAGGAGAGATGGGGGGAAGCATGTGTGGTGCCCCACAGTTTTCAAGACTTGTCCCCATGGGTCCTGGCCCCCAGTTGATCTTAAGTTGAAATAGTTAACAACTGTTTATGTTTGATGAAGATAAAGAATTATATAAAACAGAGACAAATGAGTGATAATAAAGTAAAATGATAGGTTTGGGGAGTGTGGATCCTTAACCTTTAATAAAAGGTTAAGATGGTTAGTATAAAAGAATTCAGCTGATTTAAATCAGTCTGTATTACCTGTACTTAACAGTTAGACAAAGGTCTCCCTGGGTCTCCAGAAGGGCATTCTAGAATGGGAGTGTAGAAAATTAGTTCACAAGGTCCTAAAATTGAGGAACATCTATGTTAGCAAGTCTTCCACCTGAGACATAGTCAATCACATGTTTTCTCCTTACTTACTTTACCTATCTCAAACATTCTGTTGTCGTGGTACCGTTTTTAAGAGAAAAAAGTGAAATAAGACCACTAATAATAATTTAGAAGTACAGTGAATATTTCCTGGGGTCTTCCTAATCCAAAGAGAATCTTTCTTTTGATTTACTCTGAAATGATCATGAGGACTGTGTGTGAATTGATGACCACTGGGATCTAGAAATCATCTGAATCTATGCTGGGAAGATTGGAAAAGACATGTCAACTTTTGCACACATGGATTGTGCCCAGAGACACACAGACATATACAGTGAGATTAACTTGAATTGAGCTTGGGGAGATTCCTACCATGAATTTCACAGTTTCCACCCCCTGCATCTTTTTCTCTTTATAGAGGGTTTGACTATGTACCCCTGATAGCCTGGAACTCTATGTGTGGACTAGGCTGACCTCAAATGTATAGAGTTCCATCTTCTTCTGCCTCCTGGCTGTTGGGTCACCATGCCAGGTTCATCTGTCCTATTCATTCTAATGACAATCTTGGGTGTAGAACCTTTCATCCCTAACTAGGAATGAAAAAGGATTTTGTTAATCTAACCGTTTTAATTGTATTGTTTGAGATCTCCACTAAGTATCAGTACTATTTAGAATTCAGAATCAGTTCTCATGTTAAGGTGATTCTAAAATAACTTATGTGAATTCTGAAAACAATAAAAAAAGCTGGCTATTACTTCTTGTCCCTTAAGGGCATTGCCTATGCAAATTAAACCAAATACATCTAAACTGTCTGGTGAATATAATTTGTTGCATTTCAAGATAAAGCTATGTGTTTGCTGGATAGCTTTCATTTATATTTCCTCTGATCATGATTTATTGTGGGTTACTAAAGATAAATATCTTTGATGGCACAGAAAATGAGTTTTCTAGGTGTTCATGCTGGGTTTGGAAATCAGGTTGTTAACTGCAGATCTCCCTTGAAGAATTCCAGGAAAGTTTAAATTGCTCATGTCATGTCTGGAGAATCTTTCAAACATGTGAAAACATTCAAGAAAACCATGTTCAAAAAGGACTACTGCAATGCTTAAAAATCAAAACATGGTTTATGACGTGTTTCTGGAGCTTAGGTCATTTTATCCTTATTTTCTTTCTTAATACATTGAAAAGTGAATCATTTGGACATTTATTATGGAAATCAGCTTAATAATTAGTCCATGAACACTGGTGTTAGACTAAAGACAGATCTGTGCTCTGTAAATGAAAACGAAATTTAATAAGTGTGAGCTCAAATGCTATCTAATGACCGCTAACATCTAGGTGATTCTTATCTCTCCATGTAACACAATGAAACCTAAATTGGAATTTATTCCATCTCCTGATTTTTATGGAGTAAACTGTTTTCTTTATTCTGCAGGCTATCTATACAGCCATGCTTTTGTTTTCTAATGCCCCCAAAATGAAAAGGTCTTTGTCAGATGTCAATTTAAATAAACACACTTATAAAGCTGAACGCATCCAATGAGGGAAATCGCGTGTCAAATAATCCCAAGCTAACTCCAAAAGAGTATTCTAAGACTATTCCTTATTATAAAAGAAAAATTTATGGAAAAGGAATGTGGGTCCAACCTCAAGGTGTTGATTGTGGGAACAAGAGAGACTGAGAGCTGGGTGGGCAGGCGGCTTTCTCTGGGTACCCCAAAGTAATGTCCCAACCTGGTCCAGCCTCTTAAAGGTCATTGGCTGAAGGAGGTTCCCCATCACCTCCCCCTTCTGTCTAAATAAGAGAGTTCCAAACCCAATACAAAACTTCATATACTAGGAACAGATATCTTTTCAGGGCTGGTTTTCTGTATTTAGTCAGATACATGCTCAACACAAGAGCAAGTGAATGGACAAGAGACCACTTCATTATGAGCCACACCCAATTGCAAACATTTCACATACTCTACACTCACATTTAAGCTGGGCCATATACCTTGACATAGGCAGCACCATGCTTCCCTTTGCAGAAGAAATTGAGACAGAGATATGTCAAGAAACTTGATCAAAATTAAATTACTACCAGGTGGTCAAACTAGGAGCATTGAATTAATTAATTAATTCTAGTTATTTGAGACAGAATCTTGTTATGTATCCCAGACTGCTCTGTCACATACTAACTGACTCTAGCTGGTCTAGTATTCATGAGTCTCCTGCCATAAGTCATCTGAGTTCTGGAGTTACAAATGTATAATATCATGTTCCAGTATCAAGCTAGGATTTCAACCTGTTTCTTTCAAAATATTAAAAACTTGTTGCATTTATGTAGTATGTGTGTGTTCAACACATGCCACAGTGTGCATGTGTAGGTCAGAGGACAACTTTCAAGAGTCTGGTGTCTTATTCTGCCCTGTGGGTACTTGGGGTAGAAGTCAGGTCACGAGGATTGTAACCCAACATCTTTGCCTGCTGAGCCATATTGCTGGCCCCTAACTCAGCTCTGTGTTACTCCAATCAATCTTAACAATTATGTTACACTGCAAGGAACCACCATTTTGGTGACCTCATTAGACAGGGAAAATTATATTCTTTTATATGAAGCATATGTTAACTAATATACATGTTTTTCTGTCTTTATATTTATGTCTTGCACTGTATTATAAATTTCTGATATTGGTTTTCCATTATTCAAAAAGGTCCAAGCTTTTGTGGGGAAAAGATGCTGAACTTACCTATTAATGTTTACTTTCCATGTGTGCACAGGTCTGGTCCAACTGCTCAATAGTTGTTTGCATTAAAAATGGGAAGTAGTATATGAAGAGTTGGTTTAAAAACTTTTAAGAATAAATGAATAACGAGAATGTTTCACTGTTTGAAATCCCTTCTATTCTAAAATATTTGTAACTAATTAAGTGATTGGTTACAAAATTAAAAGTACTTATATTAATTATTGGATGTTTGATAATCACTAGAAAATGCTTCATATAATCTTTTGTTCTTATTTTTCATTTACAGTTTATTTTAATCTAGGCCTATTGGATAAATACAAAGTATACTCATTTACACCTGTCACCCTTAACCCCTCACATAGTAGCAGGCATAATTCTTTACTAAACTGGCTTGATACTGTAATATTTATTTTTATTGCAAGTATGCAAAGGAACAGATACCTTAAGTGACATTTAAATGTGATTAGTAAGCTTGTATCTATTGAATCTGGCTAAGCAGCTTTTCTAAAGGGAAGGCGAAAAAAAGAGAGATCTCATCTGACAATGTTTCACAAAAGGCAGGGAAAACAACAAAGTGAAAGAGGAAGAGGAAACACGTTGCACAATTCTGAATGAAGAAATATACCCAGCAGAAATGGTCAGAGTTTTGGGTGTCAGCCAAACACAAAGGAATCACTCTTACAATCTTCTATCTTCAGATCGTAACCAAATGACTTTTAAAGTAGAAATAAAAATGGAAGGTCCAAGTGAAGACTTCTTTTTCGAAAAAAGGGAATTTCAATACTAACTTCTGAAGAGTTCAAGTCCCAGACACAAGGCATCAAGAAGTGGGGAGAGGAGCCATTCAGCAGTTGATGTCACTCTCTAAGATTCAATATCTCAGTTAAGATGGTCCTTGAGGGGTGGGAGACTGAGACCAAAGTCAACAAGTATCTCTAGATCTTTCAGTCTGAAAATCAGAGTGTTGAATAGAAATTACCACCTGACAGAGTTATGGGACAGAGAGCTTGTGGTGGTCAGCCGAGGGTCAGAAGTAAAGAAAAAAAGAGGATGTTTTCAAATCAGAGACAGTCAGCCAGCTAATGACTGTTCTGAGGAAGGATGCTGAGAGAGAGAGAGAGAGAGAGAGAGAGAGAGAGAGAGAGAGAGAGAGAGAGAGAAAGAGAGAGAGAGAGCAACTAAGCAGTGGTGTGAAACCCCATAGGCATGGCTACCAGAATCCCCTTTATCTTCAGGGTTGCCTTTAACTGTCTGATTTCAGGGCTAACAGTAGTCCACAAATGCTTAATGGAACATATAAGAAATAAGAAATTCACATAATTTAAGCAACTTTAAATGCAGTACATTGTTATAAATACTCTATTGTCATCACTATTAGATATTATTGTGCTCAATTTACAACTTAAAATGACACTGGCCCCTTACATTTAGGAAATAGCATAAAGTGCAGGATTTGGCACTAGCCTTGATTTCAGTTATTTGATGGTGGTCTTGGAATTTTTTTTCCTGTGGATAAGGGAGCAATGGCTGTACTCTGTAAGTATGTTGGGATAATTAAAAGGAAGAAATAAAGAATGAATGGGAAAGAAAGCAGGAAACAATGAGAAAGTGGAAGCATTTATTATTCTGTATAACCAGGCTTATACTCTTCCCCCATATAGATGTATATTTTTCTTTATTTATTTCTTTTTATGTTATTTTAGAAATCAAGAGTCCCTGTGATATTCTGGGTCCATCTTCATCTGAACCAGAAAAGTACATTGTGCTATATACTTAACTCATAGCAATAGCCCAAGTCTCACAGCAATAGCCTTAGTCTCCAGAGAAGTCCTAAAATAATCAACAAATATCATTTCTCTTTCACACTTCCTTGAGCAACTATGAAAAAAAGAACTTAAGTAAATTTAATTTTAACCCGGGGGCTATCTTTAAACACTATAAATGTAGGCTAGGAGAATATAAGTTTATATTGTTAGTTTCAAATATATATTGTATTGAGGGTATCTTAGTTAGAAATACATTATTTTTTAAACATTTTAACTCATGCCTTTTAAAACTGATTTGGTTGTGTATTATATATAATATATGTTACATATGTGTTAAAGAGTTTCCTAAATTTTCTTCAGTTCAATTTTCTTATACAAAACGTTGATAATAATGTAACACAATCCTAATTAGTCTTATTAAATAAAAACCTGGAGTCAGATATTAGCAGGTAAAAACTGAGAGATCAGGGAAGAAGAGCAGCCAGCCACTAGTTCTTACTTCTACAAAATCCTCAGACCGAATGGGCTATCCTGTCACTACAAGTCCTCAGAATGAATGCAGTCTCCATGCAACCTTAGACTGAATCCTGAGTTCCTGTCTCCTTCTGCCTTCTATTCCTCTCTTTGCCCATTCTTATGACTTCCCATTTCTACCTCCTTAGTGCTGGGATTAAAGGTGTGAGCCACCACTGCTTGGCTCTGTTTCTCTTTTAGACTAATTTAGTCTCATGTAGCCCAGGGTGGCCTTGAACTCACAGAGATCCATCTGCCTCTGTTTCCCAAGTTCTGGGTTTTAAGATGTGTGCCACCACTGCCTGGCCTTTATGGCTAATTTGTATGGCTAGCTATGTACTCTGATCTTCAAGCAAGCTTTGTTAAAACACAAACAAAATATTACCACATAATAGTATCAGCTATACAGATTTGCTATAAAATTACAGAGACAAAATATTTTAAAATAGCTTTTGGTACAACATAGTGGTCTAATTCAACCCATTTAAAATAAAACCCCGATTTATCAGTATACATTTTTGTATCTATCTAAAAATTCCTTAGGGCTGTTTTTTAAACTCATGTTAATTTGAAAGTTATAAAACAGAGAAAGCAAAATTTCTAAAAACGTTTGAAATGATTCATTTGCTGTGAGTTTATATCTCCTAGTAATGTCAGAAGCTACACCAATAAAGTCTCATTAACACACATGTCTAAACATAAGATGACCAAAGACAACAAAAAAACATGCTCATGTCAATGGGGAAAGCTGAGCCCTATACGAAGAAGTGCAAACAACTAAAGAATGCTGGAAGATTGAGAAACAGTCTTCTTTAGGGAAGAGCACACCGATTGGTTATCCAATACCAAATGGCCAGCCCTAAAAGCATATATACATGTAACATTATACAGACTGAGAAGGTTATACTTAGGAATATATATGTATATACACACATATTTTATATTATAAATATTATTATAAATTATATGATAAAATATATAAATTATAAAAATTATTATAAATATATGTGTGTTGTGTAACAACAATTAATGAGAATAGGCCATGAATTGGAAAGAGAGCAAGCAGGGGCGTGTGGAAGGACATGGGGGAAGAAAAATAAAAGGAGATGTGATATAATTATATTATCATCTCAATTATAGTATAAATAATAAAAGTCACAGTCTCAAAAATAAAAGGAAAACATGAAAATCTATAATCAAGCTTGAGGGTACAGATCAGTTGGTGGAGTGCCATATTAGCACTCAGAAGCCCTGTGCTCAATTCCCAACACTCTATAAAATTTGGCCTAGGAGTTGGAGAGATGGATCAGCAGTTAAGAGATCAGTTCCCAGTCCCCAAATAAATGCTCACAGTCATCTGTAACTCCTGTTTAAGGGAATCTAGTGCCCTCCTTGGGCTCTGCACACATGTGGTGCATATACACACATATGGGTAAAGCATTCGTACACATAAAATTAAATCCAATGAATGAACATACCAAAATCCTTGACCTGGTGACACATTTTGAGAATCCTGATCATCAGGAGGTAGAAGTAGGAGAATCAGAACTTCAAAGTCATCCTCAGATGCATAGTAAATTTGAAGTGAGCCTGGGCTGTATGAGTCCATATCTCAATCACCATCATCACTGTCATCACTATTATCATCATTACCACCATCACCATCATCAGCATCAGCAACAACAGCAACAGCCTCAATATCTTACAAATAAGAGTCATTTTTCGTTTACAGGTTGAAGGTATAGTCTGTATTTGGGTGACTTTTATTTTGTTTTGCTTTTTATAAAATTTCAACAATATTCAAAGTTGAAAGCCTTATTTTCTTTCATGCCCCATGTGTGCTTCCTGTTCATTTGTGAAGGGTGAAGATTCCAGATTCCTGATCTATTTCAAGTGGTGGCTAAAGTAAACACTCTTAAGTTAGGAAAATTGGGAAATGGTTTCTTCGAGAACACATTTGCAAAGGTGGAAGGAACTCTCTGCAATGATCCCTTGGGCAGAGAGACGGTAGCATCCAATGACACCAGTTCAGGATACTAAGTTGCAAATGTAAGACACTGTAGTTTGCTTATCAGTCTTTCAGGATATAATTCCAATCATATGTAATGAAAGGGCACCACTCAGCAGGCTTAGGGGAAAATCTCTCTGCAGCTTTGAATGCTGCAATGTCTAGAGAGTAGCTCTAATATGCAATGCCAAGGAACCAAGGATGCAATACTCATGTATTATGCTAAGGAGCTTATAAATGGAGACATATTACAGTCAATTTGCATATGTTTGCATTTTAATGCATCACTATATGTTTGTGTATTTGCATGTATGTCTGCAAACTATAAATTTAATGTGTTCATGCATATCAAAATGTTTTCTATATTATCAATGTAAACACTGTTGATAGCATTAATGCTATTAACATAAACACAAGGGATGACTGATGTACTTCCTAGCAGCTGACTTTCTTAGAGATGAATCTCACCTTATTCCAAATGCAATAAATGCAATGTAGACAGTGTTATATCCTTCCACCAACCAAACCCCTATTAAAGTTTTAGCTTCACATAAGGTATTTAAAACGCATGTAACTTGCATTAAAAAGACAACCAATGGGTTAAAGAATCTCCCTCCGAGAAGATGCGACAGTTAGAAGGCCATCTGGGGTAGGTAGTAAACTTGTCTGGGAGCCTACATGTGATGCGTGCTGCTTTTTAAGGGAACACGTTCGTGGGTGGTTCTTTTTTATCCTACCATTGCTTTGTGCTGGAATCCTCCCCCACATTCTTTCATTTAGTTGCACTTTAAGAAAGCCAAAGTTATGAAAAGATATATATTTCTCTTTGTCCTTTGCTGAAGCAGAGCCTCTTCTTATTTTTGGACACTGTCATAAAGGGATGTTGTAGAAACACTAAGTTTTATTTGCAGAGAGGGGCATCATGTTCCTCCTAACTTCAGAAAAATATGAAGAAAATTAAATCCTACGAAAACAGAATTTCACAGTCCCTTGGAAGGGTATATTGCTGTTTCTAAGGTGATGTGGTTCTGGGTCTTTGGGGGATAACCTTTTGTAGTATCAAGGTCCAGGAGGTTTTAGTTATTCTTGGTAAATTCTCATCATCATCATCATCATCATCATCATCACCATCAGAGCCAGGCATAACTCTTTACAGCCCAGACTTAAAACATCCAAGAAAAAAAAATCCTCAGTGCATTCCTACTACCAAGCATTTTTATCTTGAAAGCCATAAGTTGGTGAAAAGGTGGTAGGATTATTATAAGGACTAAGCCTTTGCTTCTTGTCAGAACATTGATAATACATATAAAAGTGTTTATCTCTTCCAAATCTATGGTGGGCCCATATACACACATATCTTTAGGTCATACTTCCACAACAAATACATGCACATATTATTACTTTATTTGTCAGAAGAAAATATCAAAATGTTTATGTATATTTCTAGAGGTATCTCCTTTTTAGAGAGGGCATTGGTTTTGAATAAAAGATGAATGTTCATCACCACAGTTAGATTGCATTTAGGTATCTCATAGTATTTCAATGTTTACATTGAGTTCATGGGTCATACATGAGCATAATTGTACATATGTGCAATTTTGGAAGAGCCTATATCAATGACCAAAATTTCCATTCCATTTATTTGTTTCTTTCCCTTCTACATTTATTTCATATTCAGTTACATTTCCTGGTTCTGTTGCATACCGTAATTGCTAAAATGAGGCAAGAAAGGCAAGTTCTAGCCTTACAGGAAACATATTCAAAAGTTCCTGAAAAAGAAAAAAACATAAAGCTATTATGAAATTTCTAATCCAGTTGTGCAATCTGGAAGTTTTCAGCTGGATAGATACAATGCTCTTGAGGCAGGTGAATTGTCAGGATTTTGAGTTCAGCCTGGGCTATAGAATAAGAACAACAAAACCTTTTCAGTTTAAACTTGCCTGTGTGCTCCACTGGAATCTACAGTAGGAACAATCTATATTCTTGTTTCATTTCATGAAGAGATCTACAGAGGAAGAATTCTTCAGACCTCAGGACCAAGGGGACTGGCCACACCTCAGAGGTTTCCATGGCCCATTTTGTTCTTTCATATCCCTCAGGAGAGTACTCGTGCTCTGGACTCCAAGACTTAGTTGCTGTGACTTATTTCTGACATTTAAAATGATCAAATGCATACCATAGAATCTACTCTTTCCTTTAGAACATATACTTGTATTAAAAATTCAGATAATAAATAACTACAAAAAAATCATGCTGACAGTGTTCAAAGGACCAGCAGATCCTCCTTGGACTCTGAGCCTAAATATTTACTGAAATAAAAAAGACTCAACACATTAGTTTTTGTACTTAATTAGGCTGACATTACAGGAAGAGAAAGTGCTATTATCTGAGATTAAAGCACTTCCATTTTAAAGCAGAATAATCAATCACTTTTCTATCTTCTTACCCCGCACAAAACAGCACATCAGCAGTTCTCTTAATTGTAGCAAGCTGTCCCTTTCCTCCTGTCTTTGGAAGATTCTGTTCTGCTCAGGAATGTTATCTTTGCATTCTAACCGCTATAGCATTTTCGTGGAGGGTACAGTTGGGATTTTCTTTTTCTTGTTCTTTGGAAATTACGCTCTTTAATGGTAAATATCTGGATAAGTTTTATGTTCCCCCAAAGAACATATTAGTTGCATATACATATATGGGTTTTTTAATAAAAAGTCAAATGTAACCAAAAGGACTGGGTATTTGGCTGATAGTTCCATAAATAACAAAATTTGCAATTTCAAAGCATGGTTATAAAGATAGGCTGCATTACCTAGTTTTTTTTAATAGCTTGAATACAGCTAGAGTCATTTGGGATGATGGACGGAACCTTGAATAAAGTATTGCTAGCTGGTAAAGTCTACGGAGAATCTTTTTGATTAATGATGATTAGCAATGGTCTTTGGTAGTATAAGAAAGCAGGCTGACAAACCATGGGTAGCACTCCAGTAAGCAGCGCTCCTCCATGACCTCTATTCCACTTCTTAACACCAAGTTCCTGCCTTGGGTTCCTGCCCTGATTTCCCTCAGTGACCTAGGAGTTGTAAGATATAATATACCTTTTCTTCTTCCAAGATGCTTTTAGTTATGGTGTTTATCATAGCAATAGAAAACAAACTAGAACACAGAGGGTCATAATCTTACACTTCATTTTATCAGTCACTATTCGATAGCATGGATGCTATCAGTTGGTGCCATAGTCTTGTCCTTTAAACCCATGCATACCTTTCAAGGGGAGTCACAGTACAAAACTGTAAGGTCAAGGCCTGCCTGTTGTGGTTCTTTTCTGTCATTAATTCTTGAAAACAACAGTATTGGGTGTCTGATTTTAGCAAACCGGGGCTTTAATTTGATACATATATGCATTCACATCCTCCAGCTCTCCACGTAAGCAGAAGCAGGGTATACTCAGTTAGTGCTATAATTAATTTATAAATACTATATCAGACTTATGACTGATGTTTTCGAACATTATCCCGAAAAGACATCAAAATATTCATACTGTTAAGTGTTTGCTGACAAAGTTGTAAATAATTTGATGCTCGACCTGAAATCTGTATGACTGTGTAAGATTTTATAAGGTCTAATAGTCTAATGCAGTCAGAAGAAAAACAAAGGCTTAGCAAAATGAAACTAGTGTTTACTCTCATTATACACATAGATTAATACAGATCTCAACCTCATCACAGAAGTTTCTTTCTGAAGTACATGGTGATTAACACAGAGATCCAAGGTACAGAGAAGAAGCAACTGAAGAATAGTTAGCCCTAAACAGAACATCTATATTACACCCAGTCCTCCCAAGACAGGGTATCGTTTTAGAAGAGGGGACAGGAATACTTCAAGAGCCAAAGACAGGGGGTGTGTCCCAGGAAACAGTGTTTTCTGGATACAGTAGGGAAGTTGTGCATATGAATTCACAGCAGCTGTAACAGCATGCTCAAGACCTGTGCAAACTCATGCTAGACAATATCCTACCAATAAAAGGGAAGGTGGGCATAAAGTGTCATCCCTACCTACCTGAGTGGCTTTTGATATTTGATAGCTGCTGGGAGCAAGTCATTTTCCTTTAAGGTCATTTTCCTGGTAGGTCAACTGCCCACCAACGGAGGTCACACATCCAAGTGTGTCCCTGAAGCAACAGCTGTAGGTGATGGGTTTAAAAAACGAATCAAAAGCAAAGTGAAGACACAAAGTTGGGTGGGTTGGAATGCAGGGAGTGTATCGAGGAGGACTTGGGGGATGGATGGGTGAATATGATCAGAATGCATTACACAAAATTCCTAATGAGCTAAGAAAAACTGAGGGAGAAAAAGAAAACTCAGAATACTAAGTTATTTGCCCAAGGTGTGGGTGGATATACATGCAAAAGGGGGGTATGCAAGGAGAGAAGCCGAAGAGCATGGTAGAAAAAAAAGTCAAAGGGCAGTGTAAATAAACACTGTAAATAAACACTGTAAATAGATCCCCTAAGGAAAGAGCCAAATCTCAGAGAAACCCAGCCCTGGAGAGGATGCAGTCATCAATAGGTCTACGAAGGTTAACAGCACCTGTCTCTCTGTCTCCCTCTGTGTGTGTCTTTCATATTATCATTAATAATATTAATATTTTTATTTTATGTCTATAAGTGTTTTATCTGCATGTATGGATGTGCACCACACGCACGCCTGGTGATGACTGAGGTCATAAATGGACATCTGATGCCCTAAAACTGGGGTTCACAGATGATTGTGAGCCACTCTACGGTTGCTGGGAACTCTTCTGCAAGAACAGTAGGTGCTCTTAACTGCAGCTTCATCTCTCTAGCCCCTATTGATAGTACTTTCCAACAAAATTAATTATGCTTCAAAATGTAATCTGAAAGTTGCTTTAAGATTTATGTGAGGAGTTTTTCTATGTGCATAAGAGTATGTGTGCATGTATGATTGAGCGTGTGTGTGTGTGTGTGTGTGTGTGTGTGTGTGTGTGTTGGGTGTAGGTACGTGTGTGTGTGTGTAGAGGGGGTTGTAAAGACCAGGATGTTTTCATCTACCACTCTTGACTTTATATTGTGAGACAGAGAATCTCACTGAACCTGGAACCACTATTTGTCAAAAACAGCCCCTAAAATGCTATTTTAAAACTTGATTTAATATCCTTTAAGCATGTTGCCTCAAGGACCTTGTATATGGTTAACCATTTTTCACACACAAAAAAACCTTGTTACTGGAGAAAGGCTTAGATGGTTTGTGGCAACTCCCAATTTTCTATGAAAGCATCTGTCCACATTTTATTCTCCCCTCAACACCCAATCACAACGTGTCCCCAGCTTCACCCTCCAGTGTCTGAAAAAGCTGCTTGATCCCTTCCTTCACTTCCGTCATTCCCCACTTCTCTTCATTTTCCTACTGCACATTCTCACGGCTCAACTAAGCAGAGCCCTCCATATTCCTGCCCTCAGCTATCCTCTTGCAGCTGGAATAACTTTTCTACAGATACCCAATTTATTTGTTCAAAAACACAGAAGCTTTTTGCCATACTCCTACTAAGACAACCTTTTTGGGCTACTCATTATTCCACAATAAATCCGTTAATATGAATCCATTTCCGTTCTCCTCAGGTGGATTAACACTTTCTGCACCCTTCCAGGACAGTGGTCCTTTCTCCTGACCCTACATTTAAGCGTCCTCTTTGTTCTAATTTGAATGATTCTCTTTGACACATATGCCTGATTTTTTTTTTCTCAACTTCCTAAGGATAGTAAAGGGACTTCTCAAGGACACTCTAAGGAACTTTTGTGACCCTTTTGGCAGCACTATTTGAAAACAAGTGAAACAAGACTAGCCTTTAGGAGAAGGGTATTTCTGAAGCAGGTAAGACAGGCCACTTTCTAATGGAATACATACACAGCACTCCAAGTTCCATCTTAACTATTTTACTAATAGTAACTCATTTAAACTTTGTAGCAGTTTGTGGGCTAGGTAGGATGCTCTCTCCACTTAAAGGAGGGGAAGATTCGTATGCAGAGAGCTACAGCAACTTGATCAAGGTCATACATAGGCAAGGATTTAAAAGTGGACTATATAACTCCCAGTGTTATTCTCTTGGTGACTTCAAAACTGCATAGTGCTTCTTGAATGAGGGTCTAGGATATATGTGTATCCAAGGAGCTTCCGACTGGTGAGGTTATTGAAGATTGGTTGCCAAGGTATTAGATGTATTAGTCATTAAATCTGTGGAAGCTGAGTACAGTAGCCAGAAGTTTCCATTGACCTGCAGTGCTTGCAAGAGTCACACGGGTTTATGATCTCTTCACTCACATGGTACAAAACCCAGAACACCCTGTTCCCACTGAGCCTAGTTGCTCCCCACGTGGAGGAGATAGCCAGTCCTCGTTAAGCTTTATGAAGCTGCGTGTTAAATGGGAGCCAGGTTGCTTGGAGACCAGGTATCCTTATATCTTCCCGTTGCCCAGGACATTTCCTGGGGCAGAGCTCAGAAGTTGAAAGTCCACAGTTTGAGGGTAACTTTTTCTCTTCCTGGGAAAATTGATTGAGAAGTGGTCAAGCAGGTTATATACATAATATATGTATAATATATTATATATATATGCTGTACATAAATCATGACTCGTTTAACTTTGTTTCTGGTCTGAGATGTGTTACTTCACAATGTGATTGTGTGGATTGATGGTTAAGAAACTAACTCTGGGGGCCAGAATCAGAATTTAAGGCAAGCTGAGTTCAATGTACTAAATAATTACTGTTTTACAAATCTAGGCTAATCATTCTATTCATGTTCTTTTTACCTGATTATAAAAATAGTATATGTCTTTTTTTTTTAAGATACTATTCAAGAATCACAGGGAAAAAGTATGAGAGGATACGTGGAAATGATTTTTGAACAAAACTGTACCTGCTATCAGGGGATTCTTTTCTGTCATTGTTAATTTGTATCCAAGCAAATATTTATCACATATCTGTGAATACAAATTTCAACAGAATTATATTATTTCACAAATTTGTATTTGATATTGCTATTTAGCTGAGAACTAATTATTGATAATAAAGTCAATCCACTTAAAGAGTACTAAGCCATATACTTTCTATTAGCTGTAAATCTCATAATTTAACATATAATTTCATATTTATGAAGTGTTATATAATCTAGTAAATAAAAACAAGCAATATTTGGCATAAAAGATGTTTCTCCCTTAAGTAAGAGAATTTACCATCTCTTTAAATGGCTTCACATACCATTCTTGTTATGTTGGTGAGTAGTGTATTGACATAAATTATGCAGAGACTGCTCTGTCTTTTTATTTTAAACACATGCAGAAGTCAACCAATCAAGCTGCATGTTGACAAGATTCATCCACAGTTCCTACCTATAGATTCAATTCTTTCTTCCTTTTCATCCAAGGAACTTTTTTCCTCTATCATCACAATAAAACAAAGCAAGAAATCTCCCTGAACAAACAAACACCCAAAAATCTTTTATATAATTTCCCATTAAAATTTTATAGCAAAGAAACTCCATAATTCAAGATTGAAAAAATAGACACAAAGAGAAGAGCTGGAAAAATGAAAAAAATGATGATGGTTTAGGGTAGATTGCTTTGTTCTTGGAACTTCTACAAGCCTCCAGTATTACATTTTAAAATATGTTACACATATGGGAGAAATTTTTCATAAAGGATAACTGTCTCTTAATAGAAACAGAAACACTCAAGCAGTATCAGGAATGAATGAACACAATAGTGAAGGTTTTTCTGAAGCAGGTTTGAAGAACATGGCATCGCAAAGAAGATTCCCTTCTCTGTTGCATCTCTTTCCACAATTAAGTTTAGAAAGTGTCTCAGTGCATAATGTGACCAGTTATTTCAGAGATGTGCTGATTACCAAATTTAGCTATATGAAAGATTTGCATTATTGTTTATTTACTTAGTTTTAGTGAATGAAAGGTTAAATTAAAGCTGTGGAAAGATATCTCAAGAAAGTATTATGCATTTATTTATTTGTTTTTGTGTTGTGGGGAATGAAACTGAGGGCCTAGTGTAAGCTGGACAAGCAGTGAGCTCTAGTACCTGAACATAGGAGTTAAGTTTTACTTTTTGGTCTCTTTTTAGGACTTATTTTATGTGTATGAGTAATTTTTGACACCTATGTATGTGCACCATGTGCGTGCCTGCTGCCCAGAGACAAGCAGTGTGCATCAGAGTCTCTGGAACTGAAGTTAAAGATGATTGTGAGCCACGTGAGTGCTGGGGATAAAACCCTGGTCTTCTGCATGGACAGCAAGTGCTCTTGAATTATTTTCTAGCACAAATTTGAGTTCAGAGAAATAAATCAATAAAATTTCTTTCATTGGATGGTATTGATGATGACTAAAACTATAACACAGTGTAGATGGAAGTTCCTGTCCTGCCAAGGTCTAAAGAAACACCCAGAGGCTTATATTAATTATAAACTATTTGGCCTATTGCTCTGGCTTATTATTAGCTAGCTCTTATGACTTAAACTTACCCCCAGTTCTTGTCTATGTTTAGCCACATGGCTTGGTACTTTTTCTCAGTAAGACATTCTCATCTTCCTTCCTTGTGACTATGTCTCTGCCCTTCCTCTTCCCAGAATTCTTAGTCTGGTTGCCCCATGTATACTTCCTGCCTGGATACTGGCCAATCAGCATTTTGTTAAACCAATAAGAGTGATAAGTTTTTTACAGTGTACAAAAGCATTATCCACAACATTTAACTATTATTGTTGTGTATATATGTATGTGTAGATATGTATATTTATATATATGAATATATGTATATACACACATGTAAATGCCCAAGTAAATGCATTCAATCTGCTGAGCCCATTTTTTGTTTGATGTTTCTTGTATATATATTTTCAGGCCTACAGTCTTGTTACTGGATAGCCAAATAGGCAGGTGGCCTTTCCCTGGGGAAGATTATTTCTTCCACTCCAATTGTGACATTAAACATCCTTTGATCATTGTCAAGTATATTATACACATTATCACATTTCATCCTTACCACAACTTCATTAACAAAAGACTTTCAGTATTCTTATTTTAGATCTAGGGAGATGTTGACATTAAAACTTTCCAAGTCTTAGAGTTCATCAGGTTGAATGCAAGGCTTTGCTTCCTAGAAAGATATAGCAGAACATTACAGGGTTCACAGCAGTGCAAAGACTGGGTTTGTAAAGACTTTACTAATTAATGACTGTCAATCATCTCTTACTGAGCTACCCATTTCATTGAATATATGTGTACCAAACTCTGGGGGCAATGGTGAAATCCTTTATGATAACACAAATTTGGGAGCAGGACTGTAGTGATTATTCACTGGCGTTGGATTTGTGCTTTCTGATCAAACACGAAGGTCACACTTTCTACACTTTGCTTTAGACAAAAACCTGAAAGGTGATTTAGGCCACAATCTTTAAGATGGCAATTTCGTTTGTTTTCTCTAAATGTCTACATAATATCTATGAACAGCTCCCCACCATTGTTGCGCACAGTGACAAATCCCAACTCATATTATAGAAGCCTAGCTTTGAGTCCATCCACAACGGAAGTCAGTTAAAAAATCTTCTAAAAAACGAAAAGCAAACTAATGTATAACCTATTTATACCACTCCTGAGTATGTAACCAAAGGACACTAAGTCACCATAATACACTTAAAAATCTGTCTTTACTATAGAACTTGTCACAAATGCATGAGGGAATTGACCTCAGTGCCTATCAACAGATAAATCGGTATAGAAAGTAATATATGTGTGTGTGTGTGTGATATAGACATATGTTACTATCAAATATATATGTGTGTGTATGTGTATATCACATATAATGTAGACAGACATTAATAACAGATATATGTGTGTATATCATATATATATGTTTATGTGTATAATTGAATTTTATTCAACCGTAAAGAACAAGTATACTATTTTCAGTGGATACAACTGTAGATCACTATGTAAAATAAATTAGCTCAGACACAAGAAGAGGAATAATCTTTTATCACAGTTTTAGATCCTATGTATGCATACGTAGTATATATGCATGTGTATAAAAAACGAATGTAGAAGTAAAATTATAAGGTTTTCTGGAAGAAACTACTCTGAAGGGGTGGGAAGAGAGGATGTGGGATAAATGTGGCCAAAATGCATGATGCAGATATGTGAAAATTACTTTATGAAATTCTTCACTAGTTACCATAATTTTATGTATCAATAAGTTAAGACAAAAATAAAAGAATGTGAGCAAATCCGTCATGGTGGCAGATTCAATACAGAAAGCAATAGCTTGGCTTCAGAATTATTCAATCTTTCAGAATTTCATACATGCATACCATGTATTTTTATCACATGGGAGAGAACTCCTGTGAAACAGTGTCTCCTAGGCCCTTCAGAGTCACTGGCCCTGTGAACTCACCCAATGCCATTTCTGAGGCCCAGTTGGCAAAGTAACACCGAAAGGCTCTTCCGTAACGGTTACACTGTATTCTATTCCTATGAAATAAAGAAATCCAGACCCAAGGCTGACACTATCATGACTGATCTTATCTTTGCTTCCAATTGACCCCAGATCCTGACAAATGCAGCATTTTACTGTTGCATCAATAACCACAGAGAGGGCTTGATTACATCAAAGTTTCTTAAGCTGTGTGGTTCCTCAGAAAGTAGGATCTATTTCTCCTTAGAGGGCTGTATTTAAATTGTCTATAGTTTCTTGCCTATGGTTTTAATTTTTATATTTGTATGGATGTGTATATTTGAGCTTATTTGTTATTTGTATTCCTTTCATTTTTGTATGTGTGTAGAATGCTCTTGCATGAGTGCTCATGTGTTTACGGGTGCACATGTATAGTCAGTGCATCTTTATTGCAGTAGGTTAATTTTTTGTTGTCAAATTCTAAGGATATTTTGCAAAGTGACATGAGACTTCTGGACTGTAGATAAGTTGACTGGGATGCTGTTCTGACAACATGTGACCAAGGTTCTGTGCCAGTAGTGTGGGGTCATTTTCCATACCATCCAGTGGAAACAATTTCCTGTATGACAAGCTTCATGTGATCTCAAGGTCTTTCCTCACACAGAACAGTAAATAACCTTTTAAATCAATGGCACCTATAAAATAAGCACATATTTTCTTCCTATGGTGACATCTTTTTCACATGCATCTTCAACACTTGGACACCACTCACATTTTTTCATGCTTCCTCACATTATCCATAGCTTCCTACATCTTCAAAGTCAACATTTAAATTTGGGTAAGGGGAAGAGTGGGCATGTTTGTGCCCCTTTCAATGTCTGGCTAAGGAACAAAAGGGCTTTAGGCTGGGTATGTGTCTTCCCTAGGAAAGGTCTATAGAGTGTTAAGATATTTATTAAAGTCAGCACATTAATGAAAACTGGTACCTGAATTCCTAATACATGCTGTGAGTGATTATTGGTTATTTTATTACTGAGATCTCCTTATCAGGTTTGAAATTTGTTGAGTTTGATCAAATTAATGAATTGCCCATGTACCAGTGAATCATGTCACACAGTGCTCATATGGACACCGCTAGCTGAACTTAGTGGGTTGTAAAGATGTGACGTTGGGAGGGAGACAAATGTTATTTTGAAAGAAAATGGGGGGAGTGGGAAGGGGTAAGTGCAGGATGATTATGACTAAACTATATTGTTTATATCTATTAAATTAAAGAAACTCATTGAATGAAGATAGAGATCACTCTGATGTCTCGACACACACACACACACACACACACACACACACACACACACACACACACACGGCATCCAAGAGATGAAAAACAACTATTGTGATAATCACCCATTTTCTGAATTACTCAGATTTAAAGTTTACTAAGTTTCTCAAATTTGTGGTTTTGGTTTTGAAGCCAGCACTATTGTCCACAACTTGATTCTGAAAATGTCTTGACAGATACTTCATTTAGCCTGAACAAATTATCCATTTCTAAAGGTCCCAGCAGGTAAAATTCTTTAGAAAAGGCACTTATATGCAAGGATAAAGACGTTCATTTGACTGTAGGTCTTCAGGGAGGAAATGGAGTTTAGTACTGATGTTCTTCCTCCCAAATTCAAGAAATGAAATAACAATTTTCCTTGAGAAAAGAATGTAGAAATCAGGAGAGATGTCCTGGTGGTTATGTGTGTATAACCCTCTTGGCAAGGGAAGATTGGAAATCTTTCTGCAGTGCCTGCCTTGGGTACCTATAACCCTCTGTAACTCCAACTCCAGAAGATGTGGTGTCCTCTTTTGGCCTCCATGCACACACACATGTCATATACACACACAGAAACACACATTTGTGTTTTTTAAAATGTCTTTTTTAAGAAGAGTTTTATAGCAAAAAGGAGTGAAGAATTTTTTGTCACAGGCAAATAGATGTGTTTTATCTATACATTTATAATAAATGCAATTTAAATGCCATAAAAACATAGGTCTCTTAATTCCTTGATGTCATCAAACAATTAAAATGTAAGTGGCTCTAAATAATTCCAAGGTTCACCTGGAAAATTGTTTCATGGGCTCTACCTGTTTGATTGAGTCACTTTCTGCAGCTGATAGTGTCCTTCTAATGTGTGAATCCATCATGCAACATGTGTTAGATTACTTTCTCAATGTTTCTGGACAGTCTGTCCTGACTTCAGAACAGCACAGTGTTGTTTTGAATGACCTGCCTCTCTCCATGCTCATGTCCCTCTTGAGTTGCTTCATGTGACATTCTATCCCTGGGGATTACATCACAGGTATGTGACTATGATATAGATATATCAATCTGTCAAGCTTTTCCTCAGCAGTATTCAGCGAAAACTCTGGTTTTACTACAACAAAATTTCATTTTTAAGCTAGTGGGAGGGAGGTGATTTTAGTACAAACAAGACCTTATCTGAGGTGTTTTGTTCTTCCAACCCATATCTTTTAAAATATCCCCAGGAAATGAATTTCCTCCCTATCTTGCCTCCCCCCTTCTTTCTCTTTTCTCCTCTCCCCTCCACTCTCCTGTCCTCCCTCCTCTCCAGAAAAATTCACTTTGTCTTCAAAGTCTCCTTCCATTATGCTGTCAAATAGATACAGTAATATACTGAAAATTAAGGCTTCTTACTGACCTCTAACTTGGTCTGTTTTCTCTATATTTCTTCTAGTATTAGAATCAAAAGAATTGCACTGGTTGCAGGGCAGTTTCTAGGTTATATATCAACAAATATAATATCAACAAATCCACTCAAGAGAAACTTTATCTGGTTGTCATAGATTAAGAACTAGATAGCCCCTATCAAACAGCTAGAATTGGATATTAATTGTAATTAACATTTTACAGAAATACTCATGTTGCTCTCTCGATAGTTGTTACTCTTCTATGGGTTGTGCTATTTCTGATAAATCTGCTAAAAACATGCTTATTTTCTTATTTATTTAAGTTTTTTAATTAACTAATTAATTTTTTTAAAAAAAATCTTTTTTCATTTTACATGCCAATCCCTGGTTCTACTCCTTCCCCTCCTCTGGTTCCCTCCACCTCCCCTTCCCTCCACCCCCTACTCACTCCTCAGATAGGGTAAGGCTTCCCATGGGGAGTCAACAAAGTCTAGCACATCACTAGGCCTTTCCCTCTATATCTAGGCTGAGCAAGGTATCCCTCCAAAGAGAATGGGTTCAAAAAACTTGTTTTCTTATTCTTTAAGATTATTATGTTAAATTATTCCAAATTTATGAATGTATCTGTCAAAGACCCAGAAGTATTTATCCTCTTAACTTTAAGGCTGTTTAGATTAGAAGCTAGGAACTAAAGAGTGTAGATTGAAGGGCCTATTCTGTTAAAAAGCATTTTATTGAAAAAAAAATACTCATTCTTGCATATTGTTAGTTACTGCTGTGAGCTCTAACACTGTGATCAAATAGTTCTGTCAGAGGTCACACGTAGCCCATGAAACCTAAAATATTTACTAGGGGTCTGTTTTAGAAGAAGCATTCAACAATGTCTGATATAGAAAATTAGCTTCTATTGATTTAACTGAATGTGGAAATATTTATTCAGCAAATATTAGCAAGAATTTCCGAAGTTTCAGACACAGGAGACAGACAAATATTTTTCTAATAAATCCAACAGTCAAGTTAAGACTGGCAAAAAGATCAAGCACATTAGCTTATAGTTTTTGAAGAAAACCTTTAAATATTTCAATAATTCTTTTCAGGGAGGCATCTGAGAGAATTTTTTTTCCAATTCAGCTCACATATGAGACTTCACAATACCATAGTCTCTTTGAACTCTCAGATGTCCTTGTGAGTGTAAACAGCAGAATCAAAACAAGAATTTCTCCCCACTTTGACAAAGACAAAGCAATAAGCTAATTTTTGAAAAACTGACAACCATGAAATCCATATTTGGTTCCATGAGGCAAAAATTAATTTGGTGTTTTAGCATTACTGTTTCAATGCTGAACAGCTGTGCAGATCGATGCAATGTTTTTATTTATTAAATCATAGGGATGTAAGAGTCAGGATATGTCTGGACTGTTTCTTTTTTTTTATGAACAGACAAATTATCTGTTAAATCCAGTACAAGCCAGGCGATGGGAATATTGCTGACTCTGTCCTTCATACTACAGTATCAATGCTTGCTATTCTGAGGGGCTCACAACTGTACAGTAGGTCACTTACTCATAAAACCAACCAAGTTAGAATGTAGTGCATACTGATAGGGCTAGTTTTTATGAAGCAAAAATGGATGGTCTGTGTTATGAAAGTATTAGCACACAGGCAATTTCATGGGCACCTCTTTTCAGTAGAAAACTAAGCTTTCAAAGATGTGAGACGTCCATCCAAAGCATCCAAAGCTAGAGCACACATGAAGAAAAGCTTTAGTATGCACAGAAAAGATCATTAATCAGTTTAGTCATAACATGTCCCTCCTCTTGATTGCTTCATTTGAGAAGATGACATGAAGAATAATTACCACCGGTCATGCAGATTTCAGTACTCTTATAGAAGAAAGGCTTGTTAACATTGAGTCTCAAATACAAAGAAGCATTTGTACAAGTCTGTGTCTGATGTTGAAAAGCAGGGAATTACTTGCTCAAACTCCTTAAAGCATATTCAGCTATACAAATGAAGTGCAACAAGATAAATCTAGTACTAATGGAGTCTGTTCCTACATCTGTGAAAGCTGTCCAACAACAATATCATTCTCAGGTCCTAAGAGATGAAATGAAAATGATCACTAAGAACTTGGATCTTCATTTGAGTTCCTACCATTTCTAGGTATGCTCACTATCAGCAAACTTTCTGAATTAGCAATTGAAGGCTAGACAATATCACTAACCAAAGGATAAACTGCCCATTCTATTCTACTTTCTTTGAAATACATGGACAAGCATTGAGTTTGAACTAACCCCTCAAGCCCATCAGCTTGATTTAGTAGCTCTCTGAACATAAAATTGACCTATTATCGTAGATCAAAGAGAAATGCAAGCAAGCCAGTACTCAATCACTTGTAGGATCCAGGGGAAGAGTACAAAATGGGGTATATTTAGCATGGTTAAATACAATTTTATATTCAAGTACTATGACAAATGTCTTTTTTATGACATGGATAGTCAGATTTGAATTCAGAATTTTGAGACTCTTTAGTGATTCTTTCTGGTGTATAGTAATGAGAACATTGCAGTCACTGGGACCTGTTTAATTTTTCCTATGTCTAATCCTTAGACAAACCATGAAAGGACTTGCTAGCATGCATGTATACACTCACATTTGAGATACAAGATCTTCTTACTCATTAACACTGAATAGGTACCGCTAAATAGAAACAGTTGGGTTCCCACAACAATCACTAACGTCTTCCTTACAGTAACATCTCCAATAAACTCCTTCTATGCTCCTTACTCCTCTTAAATATTCCCAACCTCTTCATTCAACACATTAACTCTTAGGGAATACACTCAAACTATATGATGGAAGAACTCCTAAAAGCAAGTCAAAAGTCATTGATCAAAAAATTTCGGAGACTCTAGAAGCCTCAAATGCAGTCCAGAAGAATGACAATCATTTCAGGAGGCCCTGGCTTCTTCCTCCATTCTTGCTCTATGTGCACAATTATACACAGAGTAGCAACAGAATGGAGTCCTCTTCTGTTTAAATTTTTTTTAGGGCTGGTTTGACTTCTCAAATCTAAAGGCAGTATCTCTCAGACTTTTTGGTAGAGATACCTCCATATCATTCCAATACATCCTTCCTACATAAAGTAGGGAACTCAACACTCAGTAAGAGTGAAAAGGAGATCATGGGAGAGGATGGATTGAAGCTCCAAATCAACAAGAAGACATCAGATGGCCCATGCCTTTTGGAGTTATTTTGTGAGTGGTTTATTGAAGCTATCACGGGTTCCTTGATCTAGGCCATGGCTGAAGAGATCATGGATTTATCCTTATCTGGAGTGATGTCTCTTTCCTGTATTTTGGAAGATGATCTGGGCATGTGATGTGCTGTATCTTTCTGTGAATTTTGCTCTTTGTCCTCTGTCTCTTCACCCTGAAATTCTCTCTGTGAGATTGTTTACTTCAGAACAAACCTTTTCCCTTTCTTCTCTTCGGAGAGGAGCTCCCTGATGCTAGTTCTTGCCTGTCTTCACTTTCCTTGATCTTCTTGTCAATTTTGGAGTGAATACCTTCCAACTCTCCTTATTCTCATAGTTTTACTGATGACAGAGAAATGAAATAAAAGGTAACAGTTGATAATCATCAAACTTCACAAACCCTTGCATATTTACATCATAGGTAGTAATGGAGTTTGACTGTGGTAGATTCCTGTTTAGCTCTCCAAATCATTTGAAGAAAACATGATACACCAGGAGTCAGGGGTAGAATATGGAGTGAAGTATGAGAATTCATCATTATCGAGAAGTTACAGAAGAATTAAAAATTGAGTTCTGTTAAATAAGCATCGACTTTAAGGACAGTTCCCAGATGAAACTGTTTTCATCAGCTATTTATCTTAACACATTGTGAAATGATTTCGACGATCTATCCATTCGCATGAAAACATTTGCTTTTCTGGTTTGTATTCATTTACATTTTTAATCACATAGATTTCAAAAGTAATTAAGGGTCTGGGAACATGACTTTGTTGGTAAACTTGATACACAGCTTCCATATGAAATGCTGGGCACGGTGACAGGTATTTGTAATGCAAACACTCAGGAGCAGGAAAAGACAGAAAGATAACTGGAGTTTGCTAGGCAGTCAGCCTAACCTAGCTGGTTGTCTCTAGGATAATGATGTAGACAACACTCGAAAAATAACTCCCAAGGATGTCCTCTGACCTCGATATATATGGATACACATGAGTACATGTACTTGTAGGCACAGATGTACCTACGTACAACAATCATGCAATATAAATGAAGCAAATGTGTGAAAGATGATGACAAACCAAACAAATTCATCTTAAGATAAACAAATCCAATAGCCCCTGAATCCATATATAAATTAGTGTAATGACAAATCAGAATACAATATGAATACATTAAAATTATTGTGATCATGTCCAGTATTAAACATATTAACTTGAGGTCAGAAACTATCTTTTACCTTGTATTATTCAGTAAAATAGTCTGTTGAGTATATCCACTTACCTAGATTCATCCCAAAGAAATATTCTTTAATAAAAGGAAACCTGTGTTTATTACAGAACTTGCTTATACAAACTATGATTTTGGGATTCACGGGTATAGACGGTTTCCCAACCTAAGTTGTAAACCAGGTCATATTTATCCCTGAGTCATAATGAAATAAAAATCCTGATCATTTTTCTTCATTTCACAGACCTGTTTAATACTTATTTTTAAGAGTCATATTGTATAAAATTCATAATATTTATGCTTATTAAGTGGACCTTAATCAGTGCTAAGCACTTTAATATCCCATTAAATAATCAGTGTGGTTCTATGAATCGGGTGCTGTGACTATCTTTATTTAACAGGTACAGACTGGGAAGATCAAGAAGTTTTCTTGACTTGCTCAAATACATTCCTTTTAAAAATGCTAAGATCATTTGAGCCTAAGCCTGGATGTCTCTACGAATCAATCTGTCATTAGGACAGGAGCTAGTTGAATAGACCAGTACAATTTCTGCCACTGCAACAAAACTCTTGAGTGTAGATTTATACACAGAAAGGAAGTTCATTTACTTCACAGTTTGGGAATCTCAGTGTGTTATACCTGCCTTACTGTAGCTACCGGGAGGACCTTGTGCGTGTATCTCAGCTAAGTGGATGGCATCCACTCAGAAACTTGTTTATGAGCAAAAATATCAAAAAATAAACAAGTAAAACATAGGGAGGGGAGACGTGTGTGTGTGTGTGTGTGTGTGTGTGTGTGTGTGTGTGTAAATGAACAGTTATTAGCAAGAATTAACGGGGGTGCCGTGAGAACCACTCAATTCTTCCCTTAGGGAAGTATCTGCCATGACCTAGGCCCCATTTCATAAAGGTTTCAACCTCAACAGTTAGCCTTCAACATATGAACTGTTAGGGAGCACACTCAATCCATATCCAGAAAAATATGAACCAAAATTCTTGTTTTCTAAATAACATTGGATTTCTCTTTATTTCTTATTTAGGGTTTCTATTGCTGCAACAGAACATCACAACCAGAGTAACTTGAAGACGAAAGGGTTTATTCATTTTATATTTCACATGTCACAGTTCATCATCAAAAGCAATCAGGATAGGAACTCAAGCAGGGCAGGGACTTGGAGGCAGGAGCTGATGCAGAGGCCATGGAGGGAACTGCTTCCTGGTTTGATCCTCATGGCTTGCTCAGGCTGCTTTCTTATAGAACCCAGCACCACCAGCCCAGAGATGACACACCGTCAACGATGGCTAGGTCCTCACCATAAATCATTAATTAAGAAAATGACCTACAGTATTGGCTATAGGCCCAATCTTACTGAAGCATTTTCTTAATTGAGGTTCTCTCTTTAGCTTAGGTCAAGTCGACATGAAACTATCCAACAAATCTTACTAGGATCTAGTCCTGGTACCATGCTGCTGTATTGTTGCTGAGCCCTGATTGACAACCACATTCAGCATGACAGAAAACTTGAGGCTTTCTCTAGGAATTGTCAAGACTTGCTTGTTGAATAACTGTGGTTTTCATGACACAGGGTCATGATGTTCTCTTCTGTGGTTCACCAAAATGTGGCATAAATCTATGAACAACCCTCCCCCCGCACCAGAAACAACATTGGTTGTCTGCCTTCTCTGTCTACTCTAGGAGTATGGGATTACAGCCATTCATCCACAATTTCTAACAGCATCCAAGTACTAGGACGGCACATCTGCAGACATTAAACAAAACATGCACAACAGAGTCCAGGTATATACATTATGGTAGACAGTAACTCCTACTTGTAGGGTTGCATTTAATTGGCCATAGAAGGGGTTTATCAACTTAGTAGCCAATGTTCTAGTTGGTGAACATTCTGATGAAAACACAATTTCATCTAATTTAAACTAAGCCTTAATAAAGTTTCACCTTAATTTCTAGAATCTTATGCATTTTTCTTTCATTATCTACTCTTTAGAATCACTAAGAAGAGAGGTGCATAACTTTTCACAAACCAAGGGAACAACATATTCTTCTGGCTATCTGACAAAGCACATAGAATTGTTTAATATGATCCCAATAGAAAGTAATTATATACATTTACCTTAAACTAGGGAATAAATATGTTAATACTAAATAATGCAAGTATAGTATCCACCTACATGAAACAATATCACTTAAGATGTTTCAATGTTACCTTATTTTTCTTTAAATAAGAAGAAATTTTGTTTTGATTTACTTATTCATCTCTACTTGGTTCCTATTTATTTCCTGAAACATTATATAAATACTCTTCCATTGGCTAGAGTTGAGGAGGGTTGAATAGGACGAGTTTGTCTTATAAAGCTAATGTTTTTTATCAGAAGTTTGATCTCTGTATCACATTTCTTCCACTGAGTTGCTGACACCATGCTTATCAGCAAAGATTTGCCCCGGCTGAGGGGACTGCTTGAGCTGCTCACATGCATCATGTAAAGGATATGGCTTGATGTGAGAAACAGGGCAATTTCCCTTGAATGACTCCTGCGGTCCATTTGCTTGATGCTTCTGCACATTGCATGCACCATGTGTGGACTTACCCTTAGATGCTGATCATGAACAACAAGGTCTAAAGCTTTCCACCATCCTCACCAACAAAGAGCTCCTATACTGCACAGTACACTTCAGCAATATGAATATGTTATAAAACAATGGATGCCACCTATCATTTAGTTACGACAACAAAGCTGTGGGCTGCTGTACTTGGTGATACAGTGAATAATCCAACCATCTTGCCAATCATTGTACAGAATGCATCCATTTCTTCCTTCTGCACAATGTCAGCTCAGGGACTATTTAACTACCTTCCAGTTTTCAACCGTTTGTTTTAAACACTAGAATGATAGTGATATCGTCTCCCTAGAGGAATAGAGCATTTTAAAGAGACAGAGAAAAAAATTAGCCAGACTGTAACTTGACAACCCTACAGCAATCAAACTAGTTCTTGGCTCAAACAGAACTGATTCTAAAACTTCAGCAACCCCAGTCCTCAGCTACAAGTAGTTAAACAGAAACTAATAGACTTTAAATGTCGTGACATTTAATTTTTAAGTGGACAGTTGCTTATTTCCTCTGTAGAATTTTAAAGAGCAAATGTAACAAAAGAGCAAAAAAGTAACAAACCAAGTCAAATAAAACAAATCTCTCCTCTTGTAAATATAAACATGGCTTTATCTCTTTCTGCAAAGACCTCACTCTTCTCATTCACAGAAATCAAAAGCTCAAATCACATAACCAAGAGTCAGTAACAACACTCACCAATACAGTCTCTGTTGGGGGCTGTGACGGGAAGCATGCTTTACATAGGAAAATGAATATCTTAGTCATTTGCAAAGATGTGATTATGCCTTTCCTGGGAGCAGGACCTTCAGAAAGAGCTCCAGGAGAGGAACTCTTACATTTCTGATTCTTTGCCAGGGTAAAGCCTGCTGGGCCAGTTTATGGGGACTGTGCTTGAATAGGGTATTCTGCTGTAAACAGGAGTGCCCATTTCTGACTCAGTAACTTCCCATTTGGCAGGTACAGTATCTGTTGATTTGCAGAGTTCATACCAGAGCAGCATACATTAAGAAAAAAAAAGAAGAAGAAGAAGGTATTGATGAACAGGATACATCTAACGATTCCACCAATAACGAGCATCAGCATTACTAAGTGACAAACCACACCCGTAGGTGGTTTAAAAGCTCTGCTTGAGGATGAATAGTGTCCTGAATTGTGATATCCAAAAATAAGAGAAAATTTAAACCCAAAGTGGACATGGCCTGTGCAGTACTTTTGACTACACTCTCAAGGCTACAATACTTTCATTAAAATAAGTGTATCATGATGGAGCCTACCTTAGCTTAAATCCCAGTATCCACATTGGGTAGCTCTTAATTGCCTGTAACACATGAGTTTTGTAAACACCTGAGCTCATACACGCATGCACGCACTCACACACCACACATCATCTCACATGTTTCAAAATAAAAATAAATTTAAAACAGATATGTAAAATGTATCCCGCTTGTCAGCATATTACATTCAGAATAAGCAACCTGAACTCTTCAACTTTGCACTTGTAGTACATTTGCTTCATGTATGCTCAATGAACTGTCTCACATAGTCTCAATTCATCCACTTCTGCACTATTTTCCCCTAACATAAAGAAACTTAGAAGATGACCTTACTTCCCATAACTTCTATATCTCAAAGAAAAAGGAAAGATGAACTGTTTATACACTGAGTCTTAGCGAACACTCATCAGGATATTAGCTTTCTTAATGGAAGAACTCCCAGGTCCTCACACTGTTAAAGGTAGGCATCAGCACGCTCCTTTACAGGCTGTGCAGAATTCAATCACTCAAATCAACATTTGCTTGGATAATCTTTGACTCAACCAGGCCATTTTCTATGCAATGTCTTCGAAAATTCCTTTTATGTGGGTGAGTTGGGAAAAGATAATGATTGAAAGAAATGATTCCTTATCTATACCTTTAGTAAATAGGTTCAAATAGTTACTCCATATTATATAAGTAATTTCTGGTATCCCTGATAATGTTGTAACACATCTCAAACATACAGGCATACATGCGCACACACATACATACATATATGGTTATTATTTACCTGTATGCATTCATCAGAAGTACACTGATGGGGAATGTTTCAAACAGAAGGCAATTTCAACTTTGTGTATGTCTATAAAGCACAGAGTTTCTGGTGCCAGTTTGCCTTCCAAATTAGGTTAACAATATTCAGATGAATTTGCATTTTCTGAGTAAATTCTAGTCAGGCAGTGAGATAGGAGCGGCGAGTCTGGGAGGAAGCAAAATAAATAACCTGCTAGGATTAAAGAAGCCCGTAGAGGTAAAGGGAGTCTTGCTGCCCACAGAATAAATAAATCACAGAATCAAGAGTTTATTTCTGATTTTCTGTAATAACTCTATATTCACGTTTTGATTCTATTTTATTATTCTTAAGAGATAGTTTTCTTTAGGGCTGGGGAGATGATTCAATCAGCAAAATGCCCACTGTGCTCGCATGGGGATGAGGTGTGGCCATTCTCTCCTGAGGAGTGGGAAAAAGGAGGATCCCTGATGCTCACTGGCCACTCAGGCAAATCAGTGAGCTCTACGTTCAGCGGGAAACCTTGTGTTGAACACCTAAGTGGACAGTGATAGGGGAAGGAAGGCCCTGAACTTTGAACTCTGGCCTACGCTCCCCAACACTCACACACACACACACACACACACACACACACACACACACGAGAGAGAGAGAGAGAGAGAGAGAGATGACAGACAGACAGACAAACAGACAAATGATTTCTTTATCTTTTGAGAAAAAATGAATACTAAACATTTGGAATGTGTTCACATGCTCCATGATTATATGATAACACACTGGGAACGATTAGATTCCACTCTGTGCCTATTGCACATACATCCTTGTACAGAGGCAGGGTCACATTTAGGTCATTCACCAGCTTGACTCAGCAGTGAACCTGGGGATAAAATAAACCATGTTGGCATTCTTACCTTCTGATCTGGAATTGATCCCAGGAGAAATGAGGCATGGTTATGAGCAGTACAGGCTGCATACTGGCTGCACATCTATGAGAGATCAGTTAGGACCTCTTGAAGAAAGAATCAGAATAGTACGTCTCCAAACTCCCAAAAAGGACGGCCACGGTGACAGAAAACACTGCCAGAAGCCACTCAGTCAAGGACAGGGGTTCCATGTGACAGTCAAAGCCTAGATAAGAAGGAAACATAAACAAAGGCACATGTAACTCTCTGCTGAACTGGATATCAGTAGGCTACATTTCTACAGAAAACACCATTTTATTTTCACTTTTTTGTATCTGCTAAAACACAATTGTTGTGGGGGAGAGAACAGGAGAAGAGAAGGGAGGGGAAACTGCAGTTAGGATGCAAAATAAATGGGAAAAAAATAATTAAAAAGAAACCACGCACATTTGTTTTGCAAGTCTGCGTGCAATTTTTAGTGTTTTACAGTTTTGAAAGATTTGATTACGCCTTGTGACCAAAATGAGCAATGGAAGTAAGTTATACCCACCACCTTGGAATCCCATAATTATGTGTTTAAGTAGAAGGAGTAAGGTGAGATTGGATAAGCTTTGTTTTAGGGATTTAATACAAAATACTGAGTGCGACTAAGGACATATTGTATTTCTTCATCACGAAACTTTAGGTTTATCATGCGACGGCTGTAATTTAACATGTCATATGCTAACAACGGGTCAAACACGGAGGGGCGTGTGCAGAAGGACTGGGGCCTAGAAAGGAAATCAGGAGTCCAATGCCAAAAGCCTCTCTATACATACAAAGCAATGCATCAGGAAACTCTGAAGAGGTTGTGTAAGTTCCATTATGGCTGTAATAAGGGTCTGGAGTGATAGTTGAGTCTTGAAAGTCTAGGCTCACGACCAACAGATCAAGGACACAGCAAGACAACCGGGAATACTTAGCTCCTTCAGCCTGATGGAAGTGTGTTCAAGTAAGAGGGCACTTTTGATCTTGGACAATAACTGTTGTTGGACAGCCCCCTCATCTAAATATATAATCTTCACAGGGTGCTGGAGAGGGGAAGGTGCCATTGTCAGCAAACCATGAAAGCCTAAATTTGGATCCCTGTTACTCAAGTATAAGCCAACTTCAAGTGGCTCCCTTTGATACAAGCTCTGGACAGAGAAAGACAGAAGATCCCTGGGACTTGTTGACCAGATGGTCTAGACAAACTGGTGAGGTTCAGGTCAGCCAGAGAGCCTGACCCAGAAATTAACATGGAAAGTTGTTGAGGAAGACCTTCATTTCTGGCTTCTGTTCTTCATATACATGCACACAGATGTGCATGTGCACCTACATGTATGCAGCACACACACATGCACAGAGGTTTGTGTTTGTATAACATTTACAAATGAATTATGAAACTTGTTACTTGGCTTTAGAATGCTGATTGAAAGTAGCTCTGTTTTACACTCAGTGGCTCTGAAAATAAAACAAACAAACTAAAAAGAAAAAAAATCCACTAAAATCAAACCTTCTAAATAGTTGCAATTTTCATATTTGTAACAAGAAACAAAGAATGGTGAACCACATTTTGAAACATAAGCCATCTTCTACTTCTGTGAGACAAAGTTCCCTTAATGGGATAAAGAAATTGTGGGCCAGCTCCAGTATAACAGCTTCCTCACTATTAAAGCCAGAAGTGTGTTTCTCAAGTTCACTAAAAAAACTCAAAGAATTAAGCCATCTTGTAAAATAACGATTTTCCAGTGTCATAAAAAGGAAAAAAGCACATTTAACACATTTTTGTTTATTCATTAAGTTCTCTATAAATCTAAAACACCATAACATATTTTCACTTCAAAGGCAGAGATAATAGGTATAAAATTTGTCAAAATGATGTTTATGAAATCGTAGGAGGAGGGATACCATCATGTAGGTCTCTGTTTTACTGTTTTTTGGATGAGGCCTATGATTATTATTTCAAGCTTCATGTCTGTAATCATCTCATGCATTCTTCTTTTCTGTAATCATCTTTAAACACACGAGGAGAAGAAGATTGCAGATTTAGTAAATTGCAGAACGTGAAATCTTTTTGTGTAATGAAGAAAAAGCGTCAGCGTTGTGTGCTCATGAGGGTATGTGTCTATGCACACCAATGCTTGCCTGTGCATGAGAGAGGAAGGGTAAAGAAGAGACAAAAATATAATGTCACAGACATATTAGAACATGGACCCCACTAAGTTTTCAGGAAGATGTGGAAATATGGTTGAACTCATCTCTCTTGACTGCTGTGTTGCCTTGTGCAATAAAGACACATGCTGTAAGATACTGATTAAAGTCTGAATTGCAAGGACTTGTGTGCAGCTGGCCCAAACTTCTTTTACAAAGTTACCTGTGTGAAGGCCCCCTCATGAAGCTATTTTATATTTTATTTTATATTTCAACCTGTCTATGAAACATAGAAAAGGACAAAGACCAATGCATAGAAATCAGGTGGGAAAAAGTGCTAGTGTCCTTAAAAAAATATGTATGTGTATGTGTGGAGGGTGATGTTAGTGATTTTGCCTGTGTGGGTGGGCTCAAGTAGAAACCAGAGGTTGACATTAGAATGCCTTCTTCTATGACTTATTCCACATTATTATTTTTATCATCATCACCATCATCATTACTATTATTGTACAAGTTCTTCCTTGAACCTGCAGCTCACTCTTTTGACCATTTTGCTGGCCAGTGAGTTCCAGGGATCCATTTTACCTTTGCCCGCAAGTGCTACTTTATAGACCTATGCCTTCATACCTGGATATTTTATATATATTTCAGTTGCATGCTTGCAATCAAGACTCATCTTCACATTTATATACACAGCAGCCATTTTACCCATTGAGCCCTCTCCACAGCCCTTCATGCTTCTTCATTGTTAAACAATCAAGGCTTACAGAAGAAACTACTTTATAAATAAATAACACTGAACTGCAAAGCTTCAGAACTAAATCTACATATCTCCATCAACTAGTTAGTGTCAAGCCTGGAAATCATATTAGTATTAATAACAAATTGTTATAAATGCTACTGAATAGGTTGGATACCATCACTGGTAACAAAAAGAGAATTCATAAAGGCAATTTTCTAGCAGATATTTCTGTTATTAAATCAACAAAGAATACATGGGAGATGCGTTGAAGAATATAGAAAAAGGAACCTGAATGTTTTCTTTGTAGACTTCCATATTGACTATTTTCCCCACAGGGACATTGCACACCCATAGGGTTTACAGTCTTCCTTCTTATTTCATATATATTGAGAAAGCCCTTTGGTTACCTTGCTCTTTAGACAGATGAGTTTCTGAATTGTCTACAAAGATGCATATAAAAAAGAAGGGAAAAAAGAAATGCCATGCTACTGGGGTGGAAGATATGATGTGTACAAAGGAGAGGGTAGGGTAGGCCAAAAGGACTGAAGTCCAGAAACTAAATTATACTACGTTGATTCTTTTCCAAGGGTAAATTCTAACACAGGATTTAAATGAATTGTTTACCAGTCTATACTTTTCCACTTCCCCTTCCCTCTGTTTCCCTCCGCTCCCCTGCTCTGTCTTTTCTTCTCTTTCCTTGTCCTCCTTTCCCCTCCCCTTCCCTTCCTGTCTCTCTTCCCTTTCTTTCTCTTCTTATTTTGTGGGGTAAGTGGTTGGATGGGTGGGTTATAAAACTCTATACTAGGGCTTTATGTCTGCTAGGCCAGTGCTGTATCAGTGAACCATATCCCAAGATGGTTTTCCTCTGTTCCCCTCCCTCTCTCATATCTTTTCTTCCTAGTCCTTCTCTCTCTTTTCTTCCTGAAATATGAAATATAAAATGTACAAGTAACTGAACAAACTTAATGTCTGATTCCAAACTCCACTGTAAACAAAAAGAAAGCGCAGCATGTGGTCTCTTTCCACTATGTCTGCCAGCTCCTCTTCCCCCAGCTTTATTGAGAAATTAACTCCTAAGAAAGGCTAGCTGATACTACTTAAGTTTTAGGTCAATACAAGTGCTTTTCTTATAAAAATTAATGATGCAATACCATTGAAACACCCAGAGGGTTAGGACGCTGGCATTTTAAAGCTAAAAATCAATGCCGTGGAGGTGATTTAACACTTTCATGAAGGGAGCTTCCCCCATACTGTTTCTAGCACTGAGTGGCAATAAATAGCTTCCCAGAGTACAGGTTAGGATGAATTTAGTCGTTTTCATGATTTTTCTTTCCTCTATTGACTGGATCATTTCACGAATATTTCAATGTTTCAGATACCCTGCTTGATTTGGAACAGAACACTGGGCAGAAAGCCTTTGTTCTTGGCCTTAGGCTTAAGATCAACAAGGCTTTAATGTAAGGTAACACAGAACCAGCTTGAAATCCAGACATGTGTGATATTAGTCAAAAGAGGGCTGCTTAAACTGCAACAGTAAATAAAAATGAGACAAGACTAGGAAAGAATAATGGATGAAAAAAGAAATTCTCATTTTTAGATAAATACCAAACTTTGATATGGGGACTCACCTTGAAGATGGCAGTGTATTGAGACATTAGAAAGAAAGGGAACAAGTGTTCCCATCCATATTTACATTAGTGTGCACGAGGAACTACAGAGAAGGAAACTGTTGGAGAATCACCCACTCTGAGTTAGTGGTCCATCAAAGATGATAGGGTCAGATTTTTTGCCTTTAACTCTTGGCTTTCTCAGGTAACCACTATGAAACATAGGGAGAGATCACGTGTACTTGTCTTTTCTCTTACGATAATGGTACTTGGGTTATCAGCATGTCACATGGACTAAAAGATTTATTGGATACAAAAGTGCTTAAAACGATTCATAGTATGAGGTATTTGCTATCGAAGGGTTAACTGTAGAGAAGCTTCACAATGGTGCATGGGACCAGTTTGAAGAATGCAGGTTAAGATAAGGTAAAATAGAAATAATAAAATGATTTTGGGTTATATTTCTGGAGAACCTATGAGCCGTGTTAAAACTCATTGGATGCAAAGATTTAGAGAGAAACAGGACACTCAGATAATCCCAAAGTTTCTGAACTTTTACCCCAAGGTGCTGTGTGGTTATATACTTTGCTGTAGGGAACACACACACAAAAGTCCACTAAAGGGGAGAGTCTTGGAGACTAGTTTGGAGATGTCTTAGCGTTTCTCAGTAGAAATATCCAATAGGTGATTGAATATCATGTTTGGAGTCAGAAGAAAGAAAATCTTGGCAGGACATATAGAATTCAGGGCCCTGTAGTCCTTTAATGACGAGTGGGAGCATGGGAAGAGAGGAGGTCATCCCGGGGAGTCAACTAAGTGAGAAGGCCAAAGAAAGCACACTGAAAACAAAGAGCGTGAGGGTGGAAGCATAAAACCCACACCAGAAACCAAGAGGGAAAACTGAGAGGAGGAGGGAGTGCAGTCTTGGACTGTGCTCGACTCAGTGGTTCTGCCCATTGTAAACAGCCATAAAACCAGACAAAATATATGAAATTACACTGTTCAGATGTTAGATCTCGGAGCCCTTGGAGAAGAGCAATGGTGGACAGCACCACTGCCATGACTTTCTTCCTGGTGGTGTTTTCTAAACTTTGGGACCCAAAGGGGTCTAGTCAGAAAATAACGGCCTTGCTGTGGTACAAAATGGTGGACTTCACAAATACCAATGCAGCATTACTTTGTGGAGTAGTGAGACAGAAAGAGTGAGGGGTTAGGGAGATGACTCAGTAGGTAAATAGATAAACTTGGGGCCAGAGTTTAGAATCCCATATTCTAATTAAATAGTAGGCAGGTGTGTCACACACCTGTAATCTCTAAGCTTGAAGGCAGAAACAGGGGGTCTGCTAAACTAGCTGAACCAGAGACCAGTGGTGTCAGTGAAATTCTATCTCAATATAGCAGGTGGCAGGTGAGTGAGGAAGACACCCCTGGAATCCCTGCAAATGCAGGCCTGTGTGCACACACAAAGGTGCACACATGCCTACCCCCACAATACAGATATGTAGATTCACATGTATACACACTGTGCACACATGCAAAAGAAAAAATTATGCAGGACAGCCACTCCAAATGTCTGTAATGTAGTTGGCTGAACACTAAGTTCTCATGTAAAATGATATTCAAGGAATCTGGGAGATGTGCAAATTCGGAGTGATAAAAGTTACTGGGAAGCTATGAGCTATAATGATTCCATCCAGGATTTATCTATGAACTTCCAAGTCTCTACCAAGCAGAGTTAAATTCAAAAGAATCAACAACCTTCTTTTATTCTACAGGATTGTTTGGTATTCTTGTGGGACTCTCAACAATGGGAGCAGGGGCTGTATCTCTCGGTTAACTGCTTTTGGAACCATTTCCTCCTACTCAGTTGCCTCCTCCCACCATACAAAGAGAGGAGGTACCTAGTCTTACTGAAACTTGATATGCCATGGCTGGCTGAAAAACAAGGGAGGCCTGCCCTTTTCTGAAGAGAAAGGAGGATAATTGATGGTGTGGTGAGAGGTTGGGGAAGGGACTAGGAGTGGAAGGAAGAGAGGGGAAACTGTGATTGGACTGGGAAAACAATTAATTAATGAATTAAAAATACCATGTAGAATAGTTTGAGTTGGCAGTAGCTCTGTCAGGAAGGCTACCTATTTAGAGAAAAGCCTATTTAGACTTTCCTTCAAAAAAACTCAGCCATAAACCTTAAAATTATCAAACTGACTGGCATGAAAATCAATCCTTCCCCAGAAGACAGTTCAATAAGGAGGGGGGCAAACCTCCAGACAGTCAATAGCTCAGATTCTTTATGTTCAGGAACTATCATTTGGTGAAGTGTTGTTGCAGGTTTGTTGAAAAATATAAAACAGTAATTCTAGAGGTCTTGTAGTGCCTGGGTGAAAATGAGAAGGCGACCATAATCAAAATAACTGTGCCTGCTGAAAAACAAGGCGAAAGGACCTTAATGAACTGAAATATAACTGGACTCTGAAACCAAGCAATAGAGCTAGAAAAAAAAGATATATCTAAAAGAAATAATACAGGTATGCTAAAGAATAAAAGCCAAATATGAAACTGATGAAGTGAAGTGAATTTTTATCATTTATGATAAAAATGATAAAAAAAACAGAAATTAAAAATTACACAAAAAAACATAATTTAACTTACTAGGTGAATTACACAGATGACCAGATGCTAAAGGGTGACCTTGATTCCTCAGAAATGTTCCATACAGGGTGAAGTCATTTAACGTACTAATTCTGTTCTAGTTGCATACATCAGATTGGTAAAAGCAGGAATTTGAAGAAGCCTTTGTGCACCTGGGTTGACTGCAGCCTTCATCAAAACAGCAAAGTAGCCGAAGCAGCTTGCAAGTTCACTAGTGGCTGAATGGATAATGGAAAAGTGGAATACATGTGTAAGAGATGTTCGTCTCCTGCAAAGGAAGATCCTCTCACATGTGTGTACGAAGCTTGAAGGCAGTAAGCAAAGTGAGGTAAAGTAGTCTAAAACGAGGATAAATACTGCAGGCTTTCCATTTCCATAAGATAGCTAGGAGTCAAATCCATGGAAGTATAAAACAGAGCACTGGTTCGTAGGGGATGGTACAAATGAACACAGGAGTTCTAAAGATAGATGTCAGGGATGTTATACAATGCTGCTAGTGTACTTAGTGCTGTAGAATGTAGCAAAAATAGTAGCTTCATCTTTTAAAGAAATGATTTAATAATATTTTTACAATTATACTATATTTACTTCCTTTTCTAAAACATGATTGAATATTAAGAAGCAAAAATAAATAAAACAACAAGGCAAACAAAAAATAAATTTCAAGGACTTTCTTCAGATTTTCATGTATATAGAATAATACTGATATGATTTCCAAATAGGTCATCATTTCAAGAAAAAATTCATCTGGAAAAGTAATACCTATAAATGGGGCAATACAATTAAATAAATGACTTCATTGATAAAAAGTGATTGTAGGGGCAAAAAAGAATATGACTTCATCTTGTTTAAATTTTGTATTTAAACTGTGCTAACTATTTAAAAAATGTAAACTCGTGAATAATAAAGACTAACCAGAATTAAGCAAAAGGAGAAAAATATAAAGTGAATAGTAAAAGCAAAAACAGGAACCAAAAGCTGTGAATCCCAAACCTTCTCTCTTATTCCTCTGGTTTATGAGGCTAAAGGTTTGTCAGTTCTACAAGGAAACAGTATCTTCTGGACATTTTTATAACTAGTGTAGCTTATGTCTTAGAAACTGAGCATGCAATGTCGCCCATACAACGTGGATATAGTCCCAACACACAGTCCCAGCTGAACATGCAGTTTAAGGAGGTTGTGGTACCTTTGAGAGATGGCGTCTTGCTGAAAAGGAGTTGGAAGGACACAGGGCAGTGTTTGAGGGTAGTAGCTTGGCCCCATTTTGGCCCTAAACTCTCTCTGCTTCCTGAATCACCATGCAGTATGATCAGAATCACTTTACCCTACAGCTGTTTTAGTTGTGAGTCACTCCTGACACCATCTTACCTCCTTGGCCCCATGATGGACTCCATTTTCTAGAACCATATGCCATAATAAGTTATTTTCCCTTGAGTTTATTCTTAGAAGTATTTTCTCACAGTAGTGAGAAAATAATATGCTAGACTACATACAGAATTTTTCTTTACATTTTCAGCAAAAGTTTGCTAGCTTGTGTGATTTTGCAGCACTATATATTTTACTCTTGCTTATCTCAGTTTATAATTATGGGGTTTACAAATATATGACCTTATATGGCTTTGTCTAACTTCACCAATAAACATTGATCCCTGTCCTTTGGGGTTCACCGTAGCATCACCAAGATTTACATAGATGATTATTAATAAGCATTTGGTGAGTGGATTTATGAATGAAAACTACAAACTAATAGGAATGGCAGCATTGAGTTCAAGGCACGCTGAATGATAATAAAGTTATTTGATCAAATGTCCAAAGCATTTATGGTGAAGGAGATCTTTGAGGAAGGGTAGAATTTATTAGACCATTGCAAAGAGATAAGCATCCTGGGAGACGCCAGTTGTATACCTCTGTATAAATATTAAAGTTCAATAGGAGTATGAAGTGTCACAAATGAAAATTGGGGCTGAGTTTTGATGTATGAAGTATCTCCAAGTAGATAGGAGGATCAAGTAGACAACATTGTGTAGATGTTTATCTTTTTTTCTAAAGAAGCACTGCATTATGAAATAAATGGTTGGAAGTGGGAATGAGTCTTAGAATAATAGCAGACTTGCTTCTAAAGCCTTAGCTGGTGGAGAATGTGTGAAGTTATCAGCCCCAATCTAGAAGGCTAGAAAGACACATGGCATCATCTTTTCTCTAGGGCAAATGTTGCCCATTAGGAAGACCATGTCATGAGGATTCTGGGGGCTGGGCTGAGAAACATCAAACTTTCCTATGGGGTACAAGGAAGAAAAACATAATTGATTTACTCTGATACTGGAAAAGAAGGTTGGAACTTCCTCCATTATGATACCATCTCAGAGGCAGGCAATAGATTTGCCTTAGGTTCATTTCTGTTGCTTTGATATAAATCAGTTTAAGAGAGGAAGGGTTTATTTTGGTTCACAATTCTATGTTAAAGTCCATAACTGTGGAGAAGTCAAGGTAGGAACATGAAACAGCTAGTCACATACAAAGTCAAGAGCAGAGGGGCAAATGGCAGCCACTGAATGAGAAAGATCTTCACCAACCCCACATCAGACAGAGGACTCATCTCCAAAATATATGCAGAACTCAATAAACTAGACATCAAAATGTCAAATAATCCAATTAAAAAATGGAATACAGATCTAAACAGAGACTTCTCAACAGAAGAATCTCAAATGGCTGAAAGACACTTAAGAAATTGCTCAATATCCTTCGCCATCAAGGGAAATGCAAATCAAAACAACTCCGAGAAACCATCTTACACCAGTCAGATGGCTAAGATCAAAAACACCAGTGATCGCTTATGCTGGAAGGGATTCAGAATAAGGGGAACACTCCTCCATTGCTGGTGGCAATGCAAACTTGCACAGGCACTTGGGATATAAGTATGGTGGTTTCACAGAAAATTGGGGATCAACCCACCTCAAGACCCAGCAATACTAGTCTTGAGCACATACCCAAAGGATGATCAATTATACTACAAGGACATTTGCTCAACTATGTTCATAGCAGCATTATTTGTAATATCCAGAACCTGAAAACAACCTAGATACCCCTCAACCAAAGAATGGATAAAGAAAATGTGGTACATTTACACAATGGAGTGCTACTCAGTGGTAAACAACAATGACATCTTGAAATTTGCATTCAAATGGATAGAACTAGAAAAAACTGTCTGGAGTGAAGTAACCCAGACCCAGAAATCCAAACATAGTATGTACTTACTGATAAGTGGATCTTAGACATAAAGCAAAGCATAACCAGCCCATACTGTAATCCATGAACCCAGAGAAGCTAGGCAACAAGGAGAACCCTAAGAGAAACATACATGGGTCCCCTCAGGAAGGGAAAATAGACAAGAACTCCTGAGAAAATTGGGAGTGTGGGGGTGGAAAGGAAGGAAGAGGAAATAAGGGGAGGGGGAGGAGAACTGGAGGGATGGAATGGTTGAGGAGGGTGAAGGACAGGGAGAGAGAGCAAGGAAAGAGATATCATGATTGAAGGAGCAATTGTAGGGCTAGCAAAAAACCTGGCACTAGGGAAATTCCCAGGAATCCACAAGGATGACCCCAGTTAAGACCCTAAGCAATAGTGGAGAGGGTACCTGAACTGGCCTTCCCCTGTAATCAGATTGATTACTGCCTTAATTGTTATCATAGAACCTTCATCCTGCAACTGCTAGAAGCAGATGCAGAGATCCACAGCAAAGCGCTGGGCTGAGCACCCAAAGACCAGTCAAAGAGTGGGAGGAGCAATAATATAAGTAAAGAGGTCAAGATCATGATGGGGATATCCACTGAACCAGCTTCACTGAGCTAATGGGAGCTCACTGACTCCAGACTGACCGTGGGTGAACCAGCATAGGAGCAAAGTAGGTCCTCTGGATGTGGGTGACAGTTGTATGTCTGGGACAGTCTGTGGGACCACTGGTAGTGGGACCAGGACTTATATCTATTGCTTGAACTGGTTCTTTGAAGCCCATTCTCTCTGAAGGGATACCTTGCTCAGTCTAGATATAGTGTTGAGGGCCTTGGTCCTGCCTCAAAGTGTTGTACTAGACTTTGTTGACTCTCCATGGAAAGAGTTACCCTCTCAAAAGAGTGGATGCAGAATGGGGTGGGCTGGAAGATATGGGAGGGAGTGGGAGGCCAGGGGGAGTGGGAACTGGGATTGATATGCAAAATGAGAAAAGGCTAACCTTTTAAAAATAAATAAATATATTTTTTAAAAAAGAAAAAAGAGCAGAGGAGCAGAGAAGGTATCCGTGCTTTCTTCTGAGCTCAATTTCTCCATTCTCAGATAACTGAGGACCCAAAGTACAGAAACAATGCTGCCTATAAGTAGCTAGGTCTTCACACATAAAAAAGATAATCATCATAGACATGCCCACAGGTCAACCTGATCTACACAATCCCTCAATGACACTCTTTCCCATTGATTCTAGATTGTGTGAAGATAATAATTAAAACTAGCCATCATAATCGCCACAGTGAAGTCAGCAGACAAAAAGCCAAGTTTCAGCCCCAATGCTGGTGTAAAGCCCTTTGGTTCCTCATAGAACCAAAGTTACTGCCCTTGCTAGTGGCAAGACCTTTCTGTCCCTGATCATGGAACCCAAGCTAAGGACAAAGGGAAAAACTGGGTCTCTCCTGATAATGGATATGATAAACCTTGAATTATGTGGAATGCTCAAGAGGGAACATCTGGAATAGAAAACTGAGTTAAAAACCTTTTTGAGACATATGGTTCTCAGTGCCAGATAACAAAACACACCATGATACCTTATCTGCTATATGAATAGTGAATTTGGTTACATATATTACAAGTTAGGATCTGATTACAAAAGTTGAGTTAAATCTTTTGTTACTTTTTGCTAACTATATAAATGATGCCAAGGAAGGAGTGCTGGTGAACACCTGCCCATGATGTTTGCATTGACATTTTTTTCTGTATAAGAACTATATTCACATCATGGACTGATATTTTATATGGAAGTGTTGGTGGAGCCCACTCATTCATTTTCCAGCTCCCCAAACTTGAACTAAACACACTATATTATTTGCAATACTATTTGGCCAATAGCTTAAGTGTCTTTCTAGCTAGCTCTTATGCCTTAAATTAACCCATTTCTATTGATCTATGTATTGCCACGTGGCTGTGGCTTACCAGGCAAAGTTCTGTTCAGTGTCTTTCTCCTCCTGCAGCTACATGGCTTCTCACTGACTCCGTCTTCTTTCTTCTAGCATTCAGTTTCATTTTCCCACCTAGCTCTACTCTGCCCTATCACAGGCCAAAGTAGCTTCTTTATTCATTAGCCAATAAAAGCAATACATATGCAGAAGGACTTCCCACATCATGGAAGGACACTAAATATCCAGATATTGCAATTAAAATAGTTTAGTTTTCACAGGAAGAATGTACATACATTGTCAATAAATGACATCTTAATGTGTGATGCATTCTTTATCCTCAAGAAGAAGGAATCTAGAGACTAAGATTGTATAGAAATAATGACAGAGATTTCTACAGTTATGTTATCTGTTGAAGCATAAAGCTTTAAATACAAAAGCAACAGGTGCCTTTAGAGAGGGTGGTGACATCTGGTCATTTACAGCAGGAAAAGAGATTATAAATAAAAAATTTGAAGGAAACATTGCAAAAACAGCTTTATTTTGCTTTCATTCATCTATTCAACAAAACCATTGGACATTTTTGTGCTAGAAGAGAATACATAAGTCAGTCATCCCTGTGGATGCATAGTGTTGGACCAGGTGGGCAGAATAAATGGAACACAAAATAAACAAGCAAACGTAAATTTCTTCTAACCATTGCTGTGAACTGATTCTCATGAAGGACATGAAAGGAAAAATGGCAAAGTGGGGGGTCTACAGATAAGTCTGCAGTTAATGGCATTGACTGCTTTGGACCTCTGTGGATACCACCCTCAACATATTCACACAGTATTAAGACATACATGTAGGCAAAAATCCCATACATATAAAAATAAATAAATTTAAAAAGAATGGCAATTAACATGTACAAGATAAATTCTAAAAAATAGTTAAGGAAAAGTTTTATGGAAATAGGAACACATGAGCAAGAACTTGGAATAGGTGGTCAATAAAACTGTATGAATAGTTGGAAGATTCTTATCCTTGGTAGAAAAAATACAGCACTGGGAGGCCCCAGAGATATGAGTCTGCCTGACATATTTGTTGGCCAGAGTAACAGGATGAGTGAGCAAGAATGAAAAGAGATGGAAGGAGATGTATCTATGGATATTTAAGTTTTTATTCAGTCATATAGAATCATACCCACAGTTCTGTAGAATCCTTGTAGGGCATATAAATCTTTTTCAAAAATGTTGGGGTTGGTATGGTATGGGAGGTCCTTCTGTCTATGCATTGCTTTTATTGGTTAATGAATAAAGAAACTGCTTTGGGACTATAGCAGAGCTATAGGGGAACAGAGCTAGGTGGGAAAACTAAATGGAATGCTGGGAGAAAGGAGGAGGAGGCAGAGAGACGCCATGGAGCCGTTGCCAGAGATAAACATGCTGAAATTTTGCTGGTAGGTCATGACCTCGTGGTGATATACAGATTAATAGAAATGGGTTAAATTAATATGTAAGAGTTAGCCAATAATAATACTGCGATTATTTCTGGTCTAAGCTAACAGGGCTGCTGGGAACCAACAAGTGACCTTCCTCCAACACAGGTACTTAGAAAATGTTCTAGGAATATTAAGAAGAAGAGCCTCTTGTGGAAATGAGAAAAGTGGGGGAGATGATCAAGGTAATTAGTATGAAAGTGGCTAGATGTAATCAGAGTTATTGGAACATTTTGTATTTAGAGTCCATAGGATTTGCCACATAATGTAAGAAATAGGTGACAGAGAGGATTCAAAGAGAAACTCAAGGCATTTGGTGAGTGAATACAGAATTGAAAATTACTACAAATTAAAATAGGAGAGACTTTTCAATAGAAGATCTGAAGTTTGCTGTCTAGACGTGATTAGGTTCAGATGTTCATACTGTGTCCCAGGGGAAGTTTCAGATAGCCAGCTGGAAATATCATTCTAGATATTCAGGGAGAAATCTTACTTTCCCAGGCCCGATCTGTGCTCTTCATTTCTGGAGTGAATATAGAAAAGAAATAGAGGGATACATCAAATTGGTCTTTGTGATAGATACATACTGGGAAGTATTGTAAGGAGATTGTTAGTTTGTTTCCCAGCCACCCAACCCAAAATAATCACACAGAAGACATATTACTTAAATCACTGCTTGGCCCATTAACTCTAGCTTCTTATTAGCTAACCCTTACATATTAATTTAACCCATTTCTATTAATCTGTGTATCAGCACGTGGCTGTGGCTTACCAGCTAATGTTCTGGTGTCTGTCTCTGGCGGGGCTACGTGGCTTCTCTCCGACTCCACACTCTTTCTCCCAGCATTCAGCCTACCTTTCCCTACCTAGTTCTGTTTTACCCTATCAGACCAAGCCAGTTTCTCTATTAATCAATGGTATTCACAGCATACAGAGGGGACTCTCACATCAGGAGAGTTGAGAAGTAACAAGAAATGGTCATTGGAAAATACCCAAAATATAGAAAAAAAATGATGTGAACATAATATCCTAGAAGCCCAGATGTAGGGAATAGTGAGCAATATCTGATGAGGGAGTTGACATGGTTGGTTTTCAATGAATCACCTAAACAGGAACCTCTCTGAGCAATTGTCTCCATAAAGTTAGCCTTGTAAGGTTATCTGTGTAAAGCTTCCTTGACTAGCTTAACTGATATGGGGGAAAACACAAAATGTGCGCAGTGTCTTTTTGTAACACCCACATAATAAAGAACCCAGAAGGATGAGGATTATTTGACTTTTGCTCACATGACCTTCCTTTTCACAACTGAGTTAATTTCTGCTGTTGGCGCTGTTGTAGATTCCAATGCTGATATTATAACCTGTTTTTCTGGTCTCCCACTATGGACTGAAGACAAATGATTATCCAGGAACCCTCAAGGCATTTGGTATCAGATTGAGACTGCTGAAGCACCCAGCCTTGTGGGCTAAGTAACTACAAGGTGTCTGTGCCTTTCCATGTGACAGCCATTGTTGGACTACTCTGACTGCTAACCCATAAAGACTTAAGGACTAATTACTGGGTTCTTGGCCTCTCAGGTATGAGTGACAGGAATTGATGGACTATTTCTTCCACGTTATGTAAACTGATTGAATCAATTCTTTGTATATGTAAATATGCACATTTATATTCATGTTTACATTTATTTTATAGGTTCTGTTCTTCTAGAGAACAGAATGCAAATTGGAAGTGATGCATTTAAGACTGTGAATGCTGTAACATCAGTCTTCTAACAGAGTTGCCCCATCAGGTCTGAGCAAGGTCCATTCACATTCATTTGAGACTGATTACATAGTTGAAACCAGAGTTTTGGCCCCAAAGGGTCTTCGAAAGCTTGCCTAAAATTCTCCTTTTGTTTATTCTCCAAGATTGCCTGCTTCTCTTTCATTTGATGAAGCTGGCACAAAACAGAGAAGAAAGGAAGACACTGGCAGAATTATAGATCCCCAACTCTGCCATTAATATCAGAACATTTAAACAAAATAAGAAAATCATCTGCATAGCAACACCAGATGAGACACAAATGACACCTTGTTTCTTTAGTCACAATTATTATCAGCAGATACACACTGCTATTATTTCAGCAAGTGTGAATTATTCAGCTGCAATTTGGATTTATGCAGACACCATGTGACAAAACTTACACATTCTCTAGGTAGGAAATTAGGCCCAGCAATGGCAGTATTCAGAGCTTGGGTGATAAAAAGAATTTACCTCTGGTCCTCACTTGAGGAGGAAGCAGCCCAATGATTTTCGTTGGCCACTAATCATTTAGGTGGCATTACCAATGGAGATTGATTGTAAGAGTTCATGGAATTCTCAATCATCCATGCTGGCATGAAGGGAGGGCCGTAGCTATCTGAAGAATGGATTTCACACTCAGTGATTTTTTGACCTCTGAAGAAGTAAAATGTGGCTTCCTTTCCAATATAAATACTGGTCAGTTCCTATCCCATTAAGTGTTCTTATTCTTCTCCCTGAAGACATAAATCCAGGCCTATCCATCATAATAACACCCCCATTAACTCCAAAGCAATGTTTGAATAGAAAGCTTGCTCTCTCCCTCTCTCACTCTGTGTGTTGATGATTTAGGAAGAGTAAGACTTCCAGACTTATCCTGAAAATATTTACTCAGCTTCTTTCAAGGTTTCATGTTAGCACTGGGTCACGAAGGCACATGTTTATCCACGGCAAAGGTTTTAAGGATGAGATACCCACAAGAGCTGAAAAAATCTAACATTTTAGTAGAGAGTGGCAGAGAAGATTAGAAACTGACATTGAGGAAATGATTTAAATTCTTTGCTCCACTCAGTGAAATCGAAGGGAAGATATAGAATGCTCATCAGGTTTCATCAAATCATCTAAGACAGAGGTTTACCTACTTCACAAAAATGGCTCCTCCACCCATTTGTTTAGTTGGCTTCTTCTGTTTCTACCTTATACTGACTCTTTGAGTACTTAAATTCAACACATGAGGTTAAAAGAACAACATGGCCAGTATAGCAATATTAGCCATCTGCATGCTATTTCTTACCAGTAGAGGAAACAAGAGAAAAAGTGATGACTTGAAGTTGACAGTCTTACTTAGGGTTTCTATTGCTATGAAGAGACACCATGACCATGGCAACTCCTAAAGGAAATTATTTAACTGGGGTGGTTCACATTTTCAGAGGTTTAGTCCATTATCATCATGGAGGGACATGGTGCCATGCAGGCAGACATGGTGCTGGAGAAGGAACTGAGAGTTCTACATCTTGATCCACAGGCAACAGTAAGTGAACTATAACACCATGCATAGCTTATGCATTGCGTACCTTAAAATCCACTCCCACAGTGACACACTTCCTCCAACAAGCCTACACCTCCTAAAAGTACCACTCCTCTTTGGGAGCCATTTTCTTTTAAACAACCACATTGACTTAAGTGATTTTAAGTGTAGTTATAGAGTATATACTGGTGGGACATACACAGTGGTCCTGTTAAAAGACACTTTTAGAGTTATAAAAATAAATGTTGTTATTATTATATTATATATATATATATTATTAATGTCAAGCAATGTCTGTCCTTGACATGATGAGATGCTAAACACTTTTTGAGTGGTATCTCATAGGATTATGAATTCTGAAGCTTCAAGAATGCAAAGGCTAGAAGGTAAGGAGAAAGGATTTGAAATGATACTGGGCATGATGAAGCTAATACAGTCACTGCTGATCTTACAGCAGCTGCAACCACTTGCAATAGCCCTGTCAACAGTCCATCATGGATTGGTGAGGACCCCAGTCCTGTTGGATGAATTATTGGTTTTTGGTGGATTCTGAGGAAGGGGTTGTTACTGTCTTTAGTTGTGTACCCAATGTTGAGCCTACCAGGCTCCAATGGGTAGTACAAATACATAGTCACATGGACAAGCTTGGTTGAATTTAGTGGGACTCAAATCAAAACAAAAAGTCTTGACTCTAGCTATGATAGCTAATTTTGTTGTCAACTTGATTGAGTCTGAAGTAAACAATCACACTAGCATCTGGGCACTCCTGTGAGGAACTTTCTTGAGCACATTATTTGATACAAGAAGACTAACCATAAATGTGGGCAAAACCTTCTAGTGACAGCCCAAATGAAAGGATATGGAGAAACGAAACATCTCAAATAGCTTGTCTGCCTTCACTCTTCCTGGAAAGTTAATCTATGCTATTGCTATGAGTGTCCTTTGTTGATATTAGAATGAACTTCTTTGGGCTTTCAGTATATACTAAAGACCAGCAATTTCCAGGAATCATCTAGTCTTCAGCACCATACTAGAAATACTGAGCCATCCAGCTCTATGGAGTACAGAGCTACTGCATTCTTGGCCTCTCCATTGTGAATCAGTCACTGTTGGATTATCTTGTAAACCAGTTTATTAAATCTATTAAATTCTTTCTATTAACTCTCTTCCCTAACTAATACAATGGGAAACAGACTCTTGGAGGAAGGATGAGAGGCATACTAGAGAGGGAACAGGGTGTTACTGTAATCAGCATGCATTATTTTCATGCATAAAATTGTCAAAGAGCAAATTCAATAAAATTTATAACAAAAAGAAATCTTATCATCCCTAAATATTGAGTTATATCTCTTAATAGAAGATATTTATCCCCTAAAAATATGACATATGTAGCAGACTTGTGAACCTTCACTATTGATGGATGTTTTCTTAAAAGCTGATATGCTCTACGCATCATCCTTAAAACAGTACTTTAGGTTAACATGTAAATATTTAGTGTAGAAACACTGAGTGGTAGTGAGGAATTACTTTCTTAAGGAATAATGCCCTCCCAGGTAATTCAGATCATGACTTGAAAGTGGAATAAACCCCTTCTTATTAGACACACTGTTCCTCTTGTTACATGGGATTATGACAATATTATGATAGACATAATTAATCCAATTATATCATGGTAGAGTTTGATTATAGGATGTAAGACTAGTATTAACATGTAGTCATAAGGAATGGGTTATTTTTCTTCACTTTTGTTTTGTTTTTCACAGGCCAAAAGTAATAATACTGATGTATAGATGAGAACAGTTTCTTCAAGAATTTGAACCTTTGATTGTCCCATCAAATTTTAATGAAACACAGTCCATAATATGTAACAGATTTAAAAGAAAGAAACAAATACTTCCAGTTCTCAAGAGTTACCTTGCCTTAAACAATGAACAAAATGTACAACAAGCAGATATTTGCTTCCATGCTGAGAAGTGTCAAGTCAGATTGCAGAAGAGGGATCTCTCAAAAGCAAAGAAGTGAAACAAGCAAGAAAGGGAATGAATAAAATGATCTGTATGTGAAGATCAAAGGAAAGATAAAAAAGCCAAAGAAACAGGCTTTGTCTAAGCTGTAAGTAAGAGTGTCATTGCCTGTGAAACATGTATTTTAATTAAGGAAAATGGAGATGTAGTATAAAGGACACAAAGTGCTTTGAAGGAGAGGTGGGAAAGAGAATTCTGTAAAAATCATGGACTGGAGAGATGGCTCAGTGGTTAAGAGTGTGTGCTGTTCTTTCAGAGGTGAAGAGTTCAGGCCCTGGGAGGTTTATGACTCTGCCTGTAACTTCTTTTTGAGGGATATCCTCTGGCATCTGTAGTCACCAACATTAATGTGCATGTCCTCAGACCTAAACAGATAAATATAGTTAAAAATAATAAAATACATATTAAAATAAGTAGACTCATCTAGTTGCTTTCCTGTGATATCTAGCTAGCAGTATAAGTTCTCTATATTTAGAGATAGAGAGCATTCAGTTAAAGAAGAAACATCCCATGACCCATGATTTGGGAAGAAAAATAATACTGATCTTTATTACTAAAAGAGAGGACCATGATGTCTTGACCCTAAGATTCAAAATCTATTCATCAAGGTTCAGAGATTCATTTTTTGAATTGAGCTTCACAGTACACATGTTGAGGGTGAGGGTTGGAAGACAATTAACAAAGACCCAGTGTCTTAAAATGACAGTACTATATATTATCTCCCATAGGCTAGATGAAGCAGGGATTGATTTGAGAGTAATATGGCTTAGGATCTCTCGGCATGGCTTTTTTTTTTCCACATTTAATTTTTTATTATTGCATTATAAATAGTACCATTCAAAGTTTCCACCTCCTCCGCTCCTCCCATTTCCCTCCCGCTTCCCCACTCCCCCTCCTCTTTTCCCCTCCAGTCCTAAGAGACGGCAGGTTACCCTGCCCTGTGGGAAGCCCAAGGCCCTCTCGCCTCCATCCAGGCCTAGGAAGGTGTGAATCCAAACTGACTAGGATCCCAAAAAGCCAGTACATGCAGTAGAATCAAATCCCAGTGCCATTATCATTGGCTTCTCAGTCAGTCCCCATTGTCAGTCATATTCAG